>JAOXYB010018107.1:0-18444 GCA_028565635.1 Phoronis ovalis | reverse complement strand
ACCATATTGTCCATATGTCTACAAGTTCCTAAAGATCAAAGGAATACTACCTACTCTGTGTCGATGTCACACTATGATAACCAACTGTATTAAGTCTTACTGTTAATTGTAACCTCAGTCAAAAGTAATTACAGGGAAATTCAACTTTCTCTTTGTGAGTATAAAATCTAATTTTCCACCGACAATCTGGTGGCTTTTTAGCGTTGATCTGGAACTTAAATCTTGATAAAAGATGTTCTTAGGGGGTTATTGAAAGATTAATTAATGTAAAGAAACGCAGGTATACTGATTGGATGCACTATTATCAACTTAATGCCATGTTTTAAGAAATAAGTATAGATATAAGCAAATACGTGGAAGTAGAAACAAATGGTTGGAAAGTTTACTTGTACAAGAGTGTTCAGTGACCAGATCGGAGATTCAAGCGTCGCGTGCAAAAACATCTGCTGACCGCAATTTTTTTCACGACACATAAACGGTATTTCGTCTTGTTCTTGGGGTTTTTTGATTTTTTTTTTCAATAATGATAATAATGATTTTATTATATATTAATTCGTTCACCTGCTTCATGACTGTGTACAAATATCTATATGTATAAAAATATAGTAATTAATAAGAATGGTTGCCAAAAAAAATAACACAACAGGTATAAAGACAATTCATTCACATGTCGACAGTTTAAACAATGCTGGGTGTAACTTGTCTGTGACTGCAAGTGTATTTTCTTATTAATTTTGTTAGCTTTTTGAGAATCTCCTTGTGTTTGCTGTAGCAATAGTAGTCTACGTGATTTATTATAGGAAAAAGTTATTGTAACTAATATTCTAATACACCGTAGACATGGTGATGGTGTACAAAATAAAACAAGCTACATAAAACAAACATTAACTACTATAACAGTACACAGTAAATATCAGTATATGTATGAATAACAATAACAACACTAGAATTACAAGCATTAGCTGCTTTAATTACTAACATTTATAACAATCATAAGTGTAATAGACCAAAACAAAATATTATTTCAAAAAAGTATTTACAGAAAATCATATTGCGTTTTTTTCCTGCAGAATGTAAATTGAGTGTGTTAGATTAGGAATTTCAATGTGAGGTATGCACAAATTGTATTTCCACTCAACCTTTCCAAATATGTTTATTGTGGCAACATTTATTTGTTTTTCTGTTCGGTACTTCTTGATCACATGCTGTGGAGAATTATCTCACAATTAGCGTGACCATTTTGGAATGATGTGGAGCGTGTTAGTATGATGTAAATAACATTGACCACATTGGTAATTGGTAATTACAAATATTGTATAACTGTCATGGATACTTTGTACTTTATTTTGATGGCGTATTCGCTTCATTTAAATTGCAATAAGATAATAGCAAAAATGTTTTGATGAAATATTTGTCATTTATTTCCCCCGGATTTAACTAATTCCATATTTTCTCTGTCAGCGATGTGCAGCGTGAAAGAAGATGACGCTCTCTTTAGGTTATGAAAGAACCTTAGCCTAGCCTACGTATAAAAATTACTTGCAAAAAGTAGATCTCGAGTTACGCCCACCAGTATATGGAATATGCAGTTTAGCCATTATTTTATGTCGTTAATTACAAAAAAAATCATAGATTATCCTAGTCAATATTCAGGCCCTTGGAATTATTTTGCGTCAAATTTCCTTCGTCACTTGTACTTTAAAAGTGAATTGCGGGTTATAGTTCTCATTATGCCATTTCCGACGGGTTTCCGAGTCCCAGTAAATATATTCAGACCTTTGCCATAATCCCTTTGCGTCAATTTCTTGCATGTCTCTTTCACGTGTACTTTTAGTAGATTTAGGGTCGTAGTTCTCATATATCCTGGGCCAGTCATCATACGCTTTCTGGGTTCCCTTACTGTCCTTTCAAAACGTTACCAAACAAGATGTTAATTCGATGAGGTAAAGCAACACGCTAGTAACACCCACCCATAAGAGAACGGGAAGTTCATCTATTATGGCTTAATAATTGTGGTAATAAAAAAATAATAGATTTTAAAATTGTTAGTATCAAACATCGTCATCAACAATTATATCTTGTTTACTCCTAGATTTATTGTAAAAAATGTAATGATTTGCTACAAATATAAAAGTGTGTGATGGTAGGGGTGATAGGGGAAGTCAAACAGAAACTCGTAAAGATACAGTATACGAACGCCTGCCGATGATAATCTAGCTACATTTATTTATGTGTGATGTTTACCGTTATATTATAATATATTTCGCCAAATCAATACTCTTCATTATTTAACAGTCAGTTGCACAATAAATGATAATTGCAGTAAATAAGACGCCAGGGAAATAAAACTTGATGAATAAAAGCAGAAAAATGTACATTTCCAGTTATGACAAAGTTTATGTAATCAGTTACATAAAACTAACACCAATACTACGTAACACAAACCTTATCTTTAAGAGAAGAATGTTTGTCGTTAGCATTCGTGAATTCTAATGAGTTGTTAAAAGTACTAGTATTAAAACACGTGGATTTGTTTACAAACATTTATTTAGACACGTGGAATTATTTCGTCTGCATTGTTGTGCTAATGATATTACTATTGCAGTTAACTATACATGCATACATAAAAGGATTTGGGGCGTGGCTTAAGAATTAGGCTGATGGTATAAAGATTTGTTCAAAAATTATAGCATATAATGGCATAGATTAAATACTTGAACCATAGTTACTACTCATTTCAATTTAAGTATTGTTTAGGAAATTTATAGGCTAATTAAATAGCTCATTTCACATTAAATGAAATTAATTTTTAAAATTTATGTTTCTGAAATTGAAAAAAGTTAATGAGTAACGTCTTAAAATTGCCTTTTTCATTTTATTGCTTTTTATTTAAAAGACATAAGGCAATTCCTAAATAAAACAGAAATATTCTGATATTTTACATATTTTTTTTACAAAACAGAATAATAAGTAAATATTTATAAAAGTTTCTGACAGTAAACAAAACAGATTTTTAGAAACATTTATCATCAAGGAACACACATTCAAAAATTCGAAAAATCGTGTATCCAGCTGTGTGAGTATGCATTGTGTAAAATGTGATATATAAAGTATGCTGATTTTAAATGTTATAATCACTATATATACACTATTTATACAGTCCGGGCCTCCGGGATGGACATGGACAGTCATACAAATTTACATCCTAAGGGGGCCTTATACATTATCTACGATACGATTCTTATCTTGTTATTTATAAACTAGCAAGCATGTGGACAGGAACAATTTGGTAAATACATAAATTTGGTCACTAGCTACACCGGTGGTAAATATTTCAAGAAAAAAAGACGGCAAGATCTCAAGATCTTTACTCAATTAAATTATTTAATTGCAGAACCATAAAATGACGAAACCTTTGTTTTTCATGTTTATTTCACTGATCATCATGATGCATTTGAAAAGTCACGAACAAATACTCTCCACAAACACCTGACGGGTATCGCATGGCTACAGAAAAGACAATGCCGCCGCTACGGTACATACGCTAATCTGCCTCGGGTAAAACAGGTGATTGGTTGCCTTGCTTGTCTGATTATTTTTAATTTCTTCTAGCTTGAATTTATATATGAGTTTCTCTATTACTTTGGACTATTTTAACTCAGAAATTACGATTTGGCATGATACACTGTCTTAATCAGCTATCATTCAAAACTAAATGAATGTCCAAAACTATCCAAAGAACACTCATCATCTCCAATATTCCTGTATCAATATTTTTTTTCACAGAGATTTTGCACTGGTATTAAGATTTATGTGTTTTTTATTTTTTTAATCTTTTATTGTTCATAATTACGTTTGCAGGCAACTCAAGCTTTTAGTAAGGAACAATTTTAATCAAATTCCATTATCAAATATTGTATGTATCATTGACACCTTTGTAAATAAAACGAACAAAAGTCAAGCGTAACACCGGCGTAACATGAATGGTGGTGCATTGTGCCCATGTTTTGATACTTCAGTTTACACGTTTGGTCCCGGTACACTGTGTTTAACGAAAGGAGGAAACAGAGATGGCAGAGATCACAGAAAGAGGTGTCTAAATATACCAGCTTACACAATAGAGAGAGTAAGCTTAATACATAAGACTTTGTTTGTTTTATATTGTTCCACAAAAGGATTAAACTAAAATGTTTTCTTTTTAGCAGACGTGGTGTCTGATAATTTATACTAAATAAACACTAGATATTCGTAATTTTTGCGTGGATTCTATCCCGGGGATTCTATGTTTTTCGTCAATCTTATTCGTCAATAAGCAGGGACACTGGTCAAGGATATTTCACTTGGTACATGGTATCCTTGTCGGGGTCAGTTTAGTGAGCATGCTACTTTGGGTAAATTATGATATAAAGATGAAAGGAAGTTAACGAGGACTGATGATGAAAGCCCATGAAAATAAAATTCTGTAATGTTGGCCTTTTAAAAGCATGAATGTTTTCACAGTAGTGTTAATTTATTTGTACAGATTTATAGTTTTAATTACTAGCATTTAGTTTTATTTTTTAGTATAAATTTATGTTGCATCTTTCTAACAACAGAGAATATTGACAACTAAATATAAGTGCTTGAGAAATCGATAAGTGTTCGTGCATTCAAAGTTAACGAACTGCTAGCCTTCGTTTACTATCGGCTAGTTTCCTAAAAGTAGGGGGAAAACAGGAACAAATTAATTGAAAAAAATCGTAGGTCCTGGGAAATCATAACTAATTGGGATGCTTAATTTCTTACTAACCCGTTTCCGCTATTTATTTTAACCTACTTTATTCAAATCAATAGCTCGTGTTGAATGTGTTAGAAAATGACATAAAAATATTAAGATGAATTATCCTACGCGATGGATATTGTCCCATGGATTTTTACTAGATGATTAGTCTTTCTATTATTAATAAGGAATAGACGTCATCATTTTTGTCTAAGAATTATGAACCGTGAAAGAGTCGTTTTAAAACACTTGTTAACGGTGAGTCCATGACAAACGATCTGTTTCATAAATTGTTGAAAAGTTTTATTTGATTGTCCAATTAATCACTTTTGAGCCTGTGACAACGCCCTGGTGATAGGTATAACTAAGAATACAGAAAGTTGTGTACAGTCAATAGATAACATTATATTTGAAAATATTGTGTACGTGTGGTTGCAAGTTGGTTTCACACTCTCGTGAATTGAAGCTATTTTGTCTATTAGTATTGCTTTGAGCAACAACTGTTTATTATTGTAAATTTGTAAAGTACCTGTACGCGAAGGTACCTATGATTGTAAATGACATTTTTATGTTATAAAAAAGTACACGTCGGCTGCACCCTCCTAACTGATGAGAAGACAGGTTTATGTTAAAAAGGTATATTACAAATCCGATCGAGTTTTAAACTTTCAATGATACGGAAAATGACTTTTTGCCAAACTTTACTAGTTGACCTCTCTGAATTGAGATGAAGTCCTGTGATGGATGACCATTTCTCCCCCATAAAAAATGCACTATTAAACCGCAGGATTGTTTTATCCCGAGGTTTTACAGTCCAGCTTTTTTCTTAACTGCGGGGGAGTGCTGTTACCAGACCACTGTCACAGAAACATGTTAAAAAGTTACAGCATTTTTATTCATTTGCAAATAACTAACCACAGTCTAATAGGCACTTGAATAAATTTGCAAATTATGAATGAAAATGCTAGATATGGTAACACTGATCTAATCTATATTCCTTCCATCTTCCTGGTCCTTAAAACTAACAACCAATCGCAAGCGAGCAGCAATGACTTCTACTCGTGTTTACACGTTATCAAATGTCAATCACAGGATTTACTGTCCAATCACATACAAGCTTAGATATGATGGATGATTTTCCATGTTCTAATCTATAGACATAAATTAACAGTACAGTATAATAACTAAAGGTGTTTCGATAGAAGATACTTGCAACACTTCGGCTATAAATGTTGCGCAGAAATGTCTGTCACAACACAAGTTCCATATTCAGCTGTATGTTCGGTTGGAAATAATCAAATCTATTGTGGAGGCGATCAAAGAGAAATGACCATGCAACAAATATCACAGCATTATAATCATAGGGACATATCTGATATGAATATGAAATATGGACACCACCAGAACATGGGGCATCATGCCACACAATGGGTGAAAGATTGGGTCGGTGTTCCCAGTAGTGAACCCAATATTCCTTGGTCAAGTGCGGCAATGCCTGGAGGAGTTTGGTGCGCACCAGAAATGAAAATGCCAGAAAGTCAACCGCTACATCATCGCGGACAGCAACAAATACACACAAATTGGCATCAGCATACAAATCCGAATATAAGCGGTCCAACTGGACATTTACAGAATCCTCACAATATTTATAACGTTAACGGCATGTTATCACCAGGACAGCATCCTAATATGCTACATCCAACAGATCTTTCTTTAGACGGTTCAAGAGAATCTCTCTCAGAGGAAGAGTCACCGAGCTCTGATGATTTAGAAGCCTTTGCTAAACAATTTAAGCAACGTCGTATTAAACTTGGTTTTACACAAGCGGATGTAGGATTGGCACTAGGGACATTATATGGTAATGTGTTTAGTCAAACAACTATCTGTAGATTTGAGGCTTTACAACTTAGTTTTAAAAACATGTGTAAACTTAAACCATTGTTGCAAAAATGGTTAGAAGAAGCTGATTCTACCACTGGATCCCCGACCAACATGGATAAAATTTCTGCACAGGGAGGACGTAAACGAAAGAAACGCACTAGCATCGAAGTAACTGTTAAAGGGGCTTTAGAAAGTCATTTCGTACATCAGTCTAAGCCTGCAGCACAGGAGATTGCCGCATTAGCTGAACAATTACAACTAGAAAAAGAAGTCGTTCGTGTATGGTTTTGTAACCGTCGTCAAAAAGAAAAACGTATGACTCCACCTCTTGGACCAAATGGTGAAATTCTAATGCCACAAGACGTGGAGCAACACCAACAGCAAGGGAATCACGCTGGTTTACCACAGCACATAACAAACGATCGTTTATCACCACCACAAGTATCTCCCACAACAGGATTGCGGCCGAATGGGGAATGGTTAGATCACCAGCAACAGGGTAAGAGAAGTCCTATGAGTATGAACGCCGGATCGCCACTCCATCATCCGGCGGTAAGTGGTGCGCATAGTCCCTTAGCGCACCATACAGTACATCAGTCACAATCCATGCATCTTATACACCAAGGACATTCAACGTAAGGCTGCACATATGAAAGGAACTATTTATTATATCATGTAAAAATCTGATGATTTACCACTTGTATTTACCCTTAAATTTCTTGTGATTCGTTTTGTGTATAGATTGTTAGGAAATGTTTGCGAAAAGGTAGAGGGTGTTTGTTTATTTATCATTCTTCATTGTACGTAGGTAAACAATTACAGTCACTTTTGGTATCCGTACCCTCCCTCTCTGTCTCATAAATCTTTGCCTTGTTGAATGACGTAAGCTATTCTGTGGGTAATAATAAACCAATTTCCCATGATTTTTTAAAAACTTCCTGAAGCTTTTGAGCACAGCATTGTATTTCTAAAGTTCAGTAAGGTCGTATGTACAGTTACAGTTAGTGACAGAGATAGAGTAACTAAATATACTGTTTATTTTGTGATTTATATTTTTATTAAACCGCAAACTGGTCATAAACTACATTTGTAACGAGTTTTTAAAACTCACCTATGTGGAACATATGACGCCTCGTCTGTCACAGTGACCTAGAGGTCAGGCTGTCTATTTTGTTTGGATGTGCTCGAGAAACAGCTTCATGACGTTTAAAAATATGAGAGTAACGCTGGAGATGTAGGCGATACCATACCTCAGTGACTTTAATGCTTTTAAAAGGATAGTAAAAATGTATATTTCACATGCTATAATTATCCTTTATTAACGCCCTTTTCTTTTGAAACTGTAAAAAATGATACCAGCACAGGATTATATTCCACACTTTAAAAAAATAGTACTGCTATTACTCATTCGACAACGAAATGATGATTTGCAAAATTGCATTGTCTAAATTTTTTTATAGATGTTCTAAAGTAGAACGCCGTTGTTGACATAATAACGTTACATAGATTTTCCCATGTATTCCTATTGCTAAAAGCGTTGTTTTTGCGGTCAAGCATGCAATAATTTTCTAACCAATTTATATTATTGTAAAATTAGCATGAACCTTTGATCGTTTGGCTATATATTACAACTTAAACGGTGCAAATTAAAAATGAGATATATTGATATACAAAAAATTGACAACGTCATACCAGCATCATTTTTCGAAGCAAAAATTAAGTTGTTTGAACTTTCTCTTCCGATAAATACTCTTCATTTAATTTGTAAAGTCCACAACCTTTAGCAAGTTTAAAATTCAAAATTGCTGCAAAATAACTTTCATTGGGTGTTAATTTCGGTTTAATAAAAATACTATGGTCTGTAAACTGCTTCCCCTATGATTATGATAAGTTTATGGAAAATGCCCTGATTTCTGGACATCATATTTTGTAATGCTAATTTTTCACAATGTAAATTAGAAAGTGTGTCACGATTTTCATATAAATAATTTATGATTAAAATATTGAATCTCAAGTAAGGAACCATTCCTATTACACAATCTTATCAACTGCATTCCAAAACATAAAACTATATACTTGTTGATATCATTTGTTAAAATCACGTGTGCTGTGTAAAGTTATATTTCAGTTTAACGGAGTTGAAGTGGTGATGCCATAATTTTCTTTTATTACACCGGCAATATTTTACACAGTAGCTTAGTTGTTTTATCGTAAACATGTCAGTATTTATGGTATTTATTTATATATTATGTTATAAGTAGTCTGGATTTCAATCAGATCTCAACTAGAAGACAATTGTAAAGGTACTGTGCAAAGATTCGACTTTTTGTACAAAATTGTTTTTAAATGGCGAACTGATAAAAAAAATCTGCCATCTGTAAACGTGTAAATGTTTAAGAACTTTTTTTATTTTTCCAAGAAACCTCTAGGGATATCACTAGTCGAATCATTGTGCAGAAGCATTTTAAATACTAGCCCAACTGTAGATCACAATGCAAGATCAAACTTTTTCTTAAAGGTTTTGTGTTACTTATTGGTTACCATATACTTAGCATTTTGTTATAGAGATTTTATGGTGTTTTGCACCAAAAACTAGTCATGTGAAAGTAACTCGGACCTTAATTATGTAACCCCAGAACGAATTTTTTTGTCACATTTTTTATAACGCAACACTGCGTTACCTGGCGGTGGGGCCCTACTGTTAGCGGAGATTAAGTTAATTAACTGGCATTTGCGATGTCATCTTGCCCTACAATACACTACCCTGGTTGGTGAGTCAGCATAAGAGAAAATGCGTTGGTGAGCAAGGATATCGTGTCCACGTTATGGTTATTCCCGTGAATGGTAGAGCCCCCAGAACATGCAGCCATGACGCGGTATAAGATATTGTGTGGAGGCCAGAGATCGCTCTAGGAATCTTTGTTCAGACATTAAAGTATATTTATTGTAAACATTTGCTGTCACATTTTGGCTTTTGTATTTTTAGAATGTTAGAGAACATTTTTGTATTATGATTACTTACTGATTACAGTAAAAGGATTAAATTAAAATTGTTACACAACTTTCGAAAATTAACTTATAATAAATGGGAAAATAATTGAAGCCTTTGTCACTGTTGTAATTGTCATTATACTTCCACAGGAACTATAAATTCCACCACTTTTGACATCAAATGATAATCATTATATTAAGGATAATTCTGATTAAGGTGTACCGATACACACAAACTCTTTTGCCTAGTAGTGATGATTGCACTGTTCAAAAATGGACCCCACTTATCAGCTCAAACGAGAGATGTATTCAAAAGTTCGAAAGTACATTAACAAATTAATCTGCAGTTCTGCAACATTGCCTCTATCAACATTTTTACTATTAAAATTCAGTATAATAAGATTTTAATATGATGTTGGCTTAAGTCCATTTTTACAAAAAAACACGCGTGAAAATCAGCTTTTATTTCTCTCAGGTTTGATACCAACAGCTGAATACAATTCCTGCAAGGATCTGCATCGTTATAAATCAGTATACATAACATTCTAGCATTACTTGAGGACATTTTGGTTAGATATCTTCATAAAATATTTTATGACCAATGGATTTCTGACTAAATATGTAGTAATTTGTTCAAATGATATAAACCAGGCATTCGTAAATTATATAAATGAGGCCAGAAATGTCTATTACTAATATAATATATCCACTTTCCTATAGTAGATTTGATTAAAAATAATATCCATTGTATGTGGTTACGATTCTTATTGTAGGATTTACTAACGCTTTATTAAAAATACGAGGTTTTTAATGCCACATGGATTGGAAATTCATTTAGATACAGAACGAAACATGAATTGAGTTGACTTAATTTCTTCATTAGTTTCTATAAAAATAAGATTGCTGATGAAGACTTTAAGAATGAAACTGACAACGAGTTCACTATGAGTTTTGATACATTGTGTTTTTATGGGATATTGATGCGAGATGGTATAAAAAGATCACAACCAATTAAGAAAATCTCATTACACGCATTTTCTTAATTGTACAAGCTAAGCTTTCCATTACTCATTTTCTGTCTGAGCATACTGACGCATTAAGGGATTTTCTCACAAAAAGACCCCAACTTTTCAATCAGATATTAATGAAAACTTGGTGATTTATTGTGTAAATTTATCATGTTGCTTCTATTTCTGTAAAATATAAAGGCGCAGAGTAAATGCTGTAAAATACCATGTGCTTATGTATTTACGAGGACAGGCTAAACGCAGGAAAATATTACTTGGCCGAGTATTTACTTACAGTGTAGTTCTTTCTTGATTTATAGTCTTTTTAAAAAAAATGTTGCCTTTCTAAAAAATTGCAAATTCTCATACCAAAGAAATTTAATTTAAATAAATAATTCTGCTAAAGTTGTAATAAATAGTTAACTACATTGTTTACAAAGAAACACTGGTTCAAACAGCCTCTAAAACAATTTCCGAACGCAAGTTATACGTATCTGGCAATATCTCAAACTGAATTAATTAATTGTGGATCATAAAAATTGTAGAATTAAAACGCATCAATACAATATTACTGTACAATGCCACAACAACAACCTGTTTATTTTATTTTCTATAGAAACACCTCAATGATCTACTTCCGATGATAAAAATAATGTTTTACACGAGTCAAAAGTTAATTCAATAAGTACTATAGAAACATGACACCAGCTGTGGCTGTAACACCGCTATAACAACAGTCATCATTTTCATTTCTTTATTAAACCACTAATTAAAAAAGTCCAAAACAATGAAAATTATTTTACTTGGTAAATGAAATGTATCTAATCTCAAAGAAGAACAACAGATTTATCTGCAAGGAAAAGATTATTAAGCCAAGCTGTCTTTATTATGCTAAGGCAGAATTTTCCATTTCTCTGATTTTTTTTAAATAGAGCAAGTTACATACGTTATTGTGTACTTCTAATTACAACAAATGTTCTTCTTTTTACAACTAGTAATCTCTATTTTACAGTTGTCGGTAACAAGCAGGTGTGACAGAAAACAAATTCACAAATTACGTTGTCAAGCATTTTTCTAGAAATAAAAAAGAAATTGATAACATATAAGTACTTTCATAATTATTTCCATTACAAGTGTAATTACGGGTATCGACTTCGCTGGTGAAACTTGAGACAGTGGTACAACTCCGGGGGCACAAGTTAAAAGTGGTATCAGTTTGGAAGAGCGCCTTGTACTCCAAAACAACTGGAGTTGCTTTACTAAGTGATTCATCAGAACCATGGCCATGACATCATAATATATAACTTATCAAGTATCACCGCTAAGCCCTGAATGCAAGGCCTTTCACACAATAATACCATTCTTATCAGTTGTGACACGTAAGATTTTTTCTTAAGATTTCGGATGAGATGGATCCAGGTTTTTTTCGAAAACTGGATCACTTTTATATTTTTAGAGGCAACTGTTTTACACCATATGTTTAAGCCAACTAAAGACTTTATAGTTAACACGACAGGAGCGATCCGCCACTGCGTCTGAAATTTGAAGTTTTTTCAGCTTTACTAAATACTTCATGCTGTACAACCGTGTAATTTTACCAAAGCATATTCCACCTGTCCCACTGTTTTTCTTTCTTCTATCTACGGAATTCTAATCCGATAAAAACACAGTCTAAGCAGCTGGCGAAGAAAAGAAAATATACTTTAAATCAACATGCTAGAAGCTTTGTGATATAAATCCTGTTAACACGGCTTTGTTGGTCCACCTGACTTTAGAGATATATTTACAAAGTTAAGGCTAATCCGTATTGTCTATGACTAGATAGATTTAGACAGAGCAGATCAAGTTCTGTATCTGGTTATTTAGTCATTGCTTTAGGCAGTTAAATGTAGCGCTATAATATAGTGGCAAAGTTAGACTTGAACGAATGGACACTAAGCTCTATTGTTCCTGCTGTGGCAACTAAAATTCATGTGTTGCATTTGATCAAAAACCCAACATCCGCTAAAAATGAGAATATCATGTAGACATTCAAAGATGTCCGGGTCAGCCTTTGAAAAAATTGTGAGCACCATTGTCTTACCTGAGTCGTTCTCCGACACTTATATGTTAGACAATTTACTGATAGATGGGTGTATATTTTACAATTTCAATTTTCCTGCAAAAACTAAATTGTATTTTTACGGATGAATTTTGTAGTTTTTAAATTTTAGTTTCATCAGTTTTGACGTATACAAAGAGAGGTATATAGTTGTCACATCATTCTTCAACTGGTTTTTACTGAATTATGTTTCATGAATTAAAAACTGGAGTAATTGGTTGTCAGTCAGTATTCACGTAAAATATACAAAACTGCATGATCAAAGCAAAGTGACCCAAATATGTCAGGAGAAAAACAGAAAAAACACTAAAAACGATAATAAAAGACGAATTTAAGTATAATAAAGGACAACCAACTTTTCATTCTCACCTACGCGATTCCGAAAATAATACCCTTAATGTTTTAAAATATAAATCAACGACATTATGAAAATATTTGTTGGGAGATAGGGGCATACGGGCCAAAAAATTAACAAAACAAACAGAACGTTAAATTGGTGACTCCAATTAATGACACCATGCAAGGATATTAAATGGAGGATTGATTTATTATAAGCATAAAAGCGTTGGTGGCTTAAACTTTATCGCCAGCTTGCGCTCAGTATAAGTCTAGTTTTCCGCAGTAGGAGAATAAAATAATTAAATCATTTACGAACAAATGTTTTTACATCCAGAGAGAAACCCATAGCGTGATGATTGCACTTACAGTTAATAAGGTAATTTTAATTAAATTAGCTTTCTCTCTTGTCGGGTTTCATATCTGGAATGCCTAATGAGAAGTTGTCAATATCTTGAGTTTAGCTTATTTATTATAATAAATATGAGTAATGATGAAAAATCATCGAGGGTAGACAGAAACTGTCACAGCGTAGAACGGTAAAAAAGGCACGCAACAAGTACAGACATTTAATTTAATTTGTTTGAGACAGGTCGGGACAGGTCACATAGAGTATCAAATCAGATCAGTTTTTCGCCATGGTCTTCATTCAATAAAATGTGAAAAACTGCACAATGTAAAGCTAACATGAAGAATGTGTTCTGATTAAGTCTTTAGAGCAAGGGGTGATCGTTGCAGACTCGATATTTGAACATCTGCTAGGCACTGTAACGCATGTTAAAAATGTTTCATTTCTGCAAATACATATTTTTTTTCAATTTTTTTAGAGACTTTTTTTCGAACGCCGAATTACACAAGGACTCGGCTGCAGCTTTCTTTCCATAAATATTTCTAGTTAATGGTGCCAACTATAAGCCCTTCAGTGATATGTGTAAACATTGTAAAATGTACCACGCATAGTATAATTCCTTCTGAGTGAAATTTGATATACAAATAGAATTATCGTATTGATAGTCAAATCATATACATGCAATATTAATATCTAGATCAAGAAGACAGTTTACAATTTAAATCTCACCTCATTTCAATTGCAAATGTGATGCAAAACCTATTTGTATACAAGTCATGGGCATGAAACAATATAAACGCCGAGATATAGAATTTCTTGGGCAGTTTAACAGCGGCAAGACTAACTGATAAACGAATATTTTGACTGTCGTATTTTTATCACAAGAAGAAACCAGTGCATGCTTTTCTGTGAAGGATATATGGAAATAATGGGTAGTAAAACGCGGAATAGGAAAAATGCTAGGATTTAATCTATACAATTTCAGATGGTGAAAATTTGTGGAAAACTAAATATCAGATGTTTGCAAATAGAAACACTCGTCTTATGGTTTTACACTGAAAGATACCTTACCCAAGTTTGTGACGTCATCCAGCAGATCAGAAATAATGATAGAGAACTGTTATTAAATTAAAGTGGAGTGAGATAGTTAGATGTTGTTGTCTCACAAGCAAAGTAATTATGGTATCCCCTGTGCACCAGGTTCGGCGGGGATGTTAATATACATCAATTACAAACACTGTTAAGAAAATGTGCGAACATTTGGACGGAATTATAGTTAATCTCTCAGTTAATGAAACTACAAATTGGCTTAATGTTCTACTTTGTAAAGTAGGATCATATCTCAACGTTGACCCATGTAGCGCAAAGCGTTGAAACCTAACCGTCCTTCTTTTTTTATATTTTATCATCTGATTTTATGACAATTGTACTTTGATCGTACTCGAAAAGCGTGAGTATTTTACGACGTTATTCTTTGTATGCTGTTATCAAAGCGTAACGATTAATATAAGTCACTTCTTCTCGATTGTTATTAAACAGGCAGCCTTGTTCTTTTTTCTTCGTAATTTTATTACTCTCCAGCGCCGTCACCCTGGGCTACAAAAACATTTACAACTTTGGAAAAACAGTAGTTCCGTTTGTAAAATGGTAGCAGTCGTATTAATATGCCTTATAATCAAATTTGTTGTAGAATATACATAAGGAAACAATACAAAGGACTCGCTCAGCTAGTAATATGCTACACTGGAAATTTTCACTTCGTATGGTATCCCGTGGTATTTTAATTGAAAAGTATAACAGTAAAAAAAACATAATTTGTTGATATCAATATCGAGTACATTGAATATCCCTGGGAATATAGTCTCATATTATTTTCTGGTCGTCTCCGCATTGAACTGTGACCTTTAAACATCAATAGGGTACACCAAGCAGAATATCAAATATGAAAAAAAAACCACATACCTACAAAACCGGCCCACAAAATTGTTAGTTCCACTCAAGAGTCGAATACCGTACAGCATGTTGGTACTCTATATGACAACCTCTTTCATCCAAGGTTTTTGTTATCTAGGTCATCATTTGTTACTGTTGGCAACTCACAAACTAGTAATTTTCAGCTAAACAACTGTTTTAACAAAATGAATTGTTGTAAAAATTAAAAGCAATATACACTATGTGTTTCCTGTCTACACTATAATTAACAATTTTAATTATACTGGTTTGGATAAAGAATTATATTCATTACTACACTAAAGGTGTATTTAGTTTTCAACACTGTAATGGAGGACACGCCTATTGACAAGCTGAATTGAAACAACAGTAAAATGTAAAGCTTCAAGAAACGTAGCGACCGAATATATTGATAGCACGCACATGTTCCTTCAACGCAATACGCACCCAACTTCCGTAAATTGTCATCCAATTTTTATCAGGACACCTAACGGAAAATAAGTATAAATTTGAAATAAATGAAATTAAAGAAAGCTTGATGAAAAATATATGAACTGAAATCAAAGTGAAATTTGTTATAACTACAATAGTAGGTTCCTGCTGAAGGTAAATGGAAACTCCGAAAAGAGACACATTGCGCTTAAAAAATACTCAACCAAGTTCTCAAGATGCTTATTTTGAATTATTTGTTTAATGGTATGCGATACAAAGATAAGAGTTTATACATCGACAACTCTATATAGCACGTAGAAAGAACGTCCCTTGGGAGCGCCTAAGCTATCATGCTTAATTGTAGAGAAATATATGTAGAACAAATTCTAGCCCGTTCAACGTGATTACCCCCCAGGTTACTCACTTGCCTATTTAATTGGAATTATATTTTATAACATGTCTAGGTTCAAATTGGAATATACTTAGTCGCTATGAGGATAAGTGTTCAAAAAATGGCATTCAGACGCGGTTAATATTGAATTCCTACTTTAACTGACTAGGTGCAAACTGTCATAAAACATAAAAAATAGAGGAGCCTCTTTTATCGTTTTGATGCCTCTGGAGGCAAGGTTACCTGATGGTCACCGTCAGATAGACATAGTTCAGTGACATTTATAGCTAATTAATGTACTCGAACGTTATGATTTTCCATTTTTTGTGTTTGTTTCCTCATAGTATGTGTAAGTACTTGCATACTCTATAAAGTTTGAAAACACTGACAAAAAACACAACTTTTTTTTAAAAATTTCATATAAAATAATATAATACCGGCCGCTGTTTCTCTTATAAGTAAAGTCTATCGGCTCAAAGGCTATGGGTAAAATTTTAAAATGACAAATATTACACAATTCAACAGATATTTACGCCGTTTTTTAACAATTTTTTTATCGCCCTTTGTTCATTTTATGCTTCACGTTTTTCTCGCCATATAAATTTCAATTACACGCCCGGGTCTTAAATGATACAATCGATGGAAATAGATGTTTAACAAGATAAGGATATCTATAAAAATGGGTGTAGTCTCATTTTCTTCATGTTGTTCATTTAGATGTCACATTGTTATTTTGTTTCATCATTCGTTCAACTAAAATCCCCCCAGGTATCGTCCGCTTAGGAAGCATTTGCTTCATTGTGCATAGTGTGCCTTGAACACGTACATGAAATCTAAGTCGAGATTTTATGGAATCGTAGAATTGATAACATTAATTATTAAGCGCAACTAATTGCATATAAAGTTTTTATAAACCATCTGACTAACTTGATGCTGCCAACTGTTAAAAATAGATAAACTACATAATAATGCGACCATGTGTTGGCGTTTAATGAAACGTTAACGGAGTTTAATTTTAGAATTTTTTAAGCTTTTATATTTTAATATTAATTGATTTTTAAGCCAGTATGTGAAGGTTTAATTTTTTAATAATGACAAGCGATTATTTGACAGAATGCTATTCTTGTAAAAGTATTATAAGCGATCTCTTCATATACAGGTATGACGCTTTCTGGTGATATTGCAAGTTCCTGAAAATCCGTACGGAAATTCTTCAAAGCCATTGTTAAAATAGGAGCTTAGGATTGAAAAATGAAATGCAGTATTACAAATGATTACAAAACGTGGCCAATAGCCTTGAAGAAAACAATTGCCATTCCCGATTTTTTAATTTAAAAAAAAACGTCTTAGCTACGGGTCCCTCGGAACACACATTAAGTCACAAGTAATCAAACTTTTGATTGCACTATACTTTTTTTGGTTTATTTGACGCGTTTATAGCTCTTTGAAAATTTCAAGTTACTGACTCCAACTGTTTAGCCCCGGGTTATAAACAACATGCAGAACGAATCCCACTTTGCACTAAAACTCCACCACATGTAAAATGCCGAATACTATTTACATAAACTTAAGAGTACTAAATCCGACAATAATTTAAGTTTACTCGTTAGAAGTAAATGATAAACAATAAAATGCAATGCTCCGATATTAAATAAAATACTTGGTTTCATGGAATTTACCACAGTCCGTGAGACGGCTGACTTTTTTTCATTAAATTGCTTTCATTACATTGGGAATCAAGAAAGTCTTGATAAAAGATATGCGTTATACTTTAATTTGCTTAATATTATTTTCTTGCTGCCAATTAACACTGACCATCTTGAAGCCATTTATCTTTGACCATCTTCTCTTACGTCCATTTTTTTCATGATCGTAATGGAGATGGACTTAGGTTTTTCTGCGCATATTGTTAAACGCTATATATCATCCTGGATTCGCATTTGACACCTTCATAACGTTTTACATGTGTTCGATTCTAGGCTGACATCAGTCATTACAAGCATTAATTGGAATTTATAAATTTAATTTAACCAGTAATATTGATACATGCTGCTACTATAAACTGAGATCTGCGGAAAGTAGCACAACTAAAATTTACATGTTGTATGTTTATCTTAAGCTTTGTTTCTAACTATGTTATACTAGAGGATAGTAGCCAATTTGTTTTCAAAATTGCTTTAAACTGAAATGAAAAGTAAATTGTTAAACGATATTTTTGAATTGGTTAATATTAACTTGAATTATATA
>JAOXYB010018096.1:0-18449 GCA_028565635.1 Phoronis ovalis | reverse complement strand
GGGATGCATACACCCCTAAATCGTGGTTTCATGATATCGAGAAGGGAGTACTGGATATCTTGCGAAGAAAGTTGGGGCATAGCATGGCACTAAAGTATGATATTGATTTACTGGGAGGTAAATCTGGCTGGCCTGGGAGACATGATATGTGGTTGGAGAAATTATAGGAAAATATCTTTGACATTTAAAATCGGTAATGAATAGCAGTAGTACTGTTTCCAAGAAAGTCCTGTATCATACCGTTGAGTTTTCCTATTTCTGTGAATGACGTCATTTGCCTTTTCAAACCCATCAGATGACATTGATATTTCAAAGGATATATTTTTAACAGTTAGACCAGGTACCTGGAACGCCCTGAAAACGGTATAAATAACTCAAAAATCTAGCGAACACAAAAATTTGGCCCCAAAATTAATCAAAGCCTGTGTTCCTACTCCCTGCTCCCAGGAAATGAAATAGGATATAGTTTTCAAATGTCCGTTGTTTCAAAACAGAGATGCCCAAAACATAGTTGTTCCGATTCGTTTCTTCATCTTGAATACAGGATAAAAAGGTCCCATAAAGGGTAATGAACTTTGAGCTCATAGGTCCCAAAAAAATATGAATTTTTAGCTCGAAGGTCTTAAAAAACGGCTATTGTTTACCCACCAACTATTCTCACTGTCGCCGTACGCCAGAGAAATATTATTTTCAACTTGTGTCGAAATGTTCTTCAAATGCCATTTTCTGCATCATATCATATATTGTAAGTTATTACAAAGAAATTTATATCATTGTGTAATAATATTGGCATGATGTACATATTAAGGATCGTTATAATAGTGATGATGCTAATTTTACAAGATTGTATGACGGTTTGACATTGTTTTCTTATAAAAGTATTATGCTTTTAATGTGGTTATGAAAGTATTATATTACAAAGTCGGAATTTAATTTAGCTTAGAAGTTAGTTATGCAGCAAGAATTAGTTATACTTGGTCAATGTGCTGGTACAGCCACCATATAGGAAATCATAATATATTAATATCTGCTTAAGGTGCCTATGGGCCGTACAGGATTTCGTATTTAAACTTTAATTTATCCGATAAACCAATAAAACTGTTTATTTTTGAAAATTGACACAAACAGCTTAAATGTGTGAAAATATGTTGGATGGGAGTTTGACCCATATTTCAAGCATTATTCTAAAATAACTACTATAGCCTATATACCATGCACACACCCACCTATGGCCTTCATAAGTCCACATTTAAATCGTCCATGCAACATTTCATTTTTCTAGCTGTATACGTATCATTTTGGGAACAAACATGGCCACCTATCGGCCATATTGAAAGTGACCCCGACCCGGTCAAAATAAAAAATAACCATTATTTTGGCCTCTACTTCTGGCTTAAAACGATCTCTATATATATATATATCATGATTTTCAAGATATGGAATGGGCAAAACAGCTTTAAAGGGCTTTCTTCCACCGAATAATCGTACATAAACATGAGTTTGTGTGTTGACTGTGTCCGAGAATAAAAGAGCCACACCAGGACCAGTCTGGGTGTGCTACTGATGGATGCATGGTGTTTTCTGAGTCTGCATTAATTTGAATATTTGTGTTATTTATTGATTTATAGATCTGCTCAGTGTTTATTATCAATTAAATAATTTTATATAAAATTTAGGTGTGTCTATATCAATTGATATGTAACATATAGTTTTACATTAATTATTTACTACGTTCACCTCCTGCGACTGATCCCGGGTGACTGATACTCCCGGGCTGATACTATAGCTTTTATGGTGAAGCGGACAAAGAGCGGCAAGTTTGAGGTTTTTGAGGTGGAAGAATTAATTTCTGAATAACTGATGTAATTGTCTATTCTTTTGCAGAATGTAAAAAATCATTGCAGTCTCTATCGCTTCCCTTTCCATGCCAGATTGATAAGCTAAACGTTTAAAAAAAAATTTAATAAAAAGTAAATTTATAATATTTCTGTTAGTTAAGTTTATTGTTAGTACTCATCAATACATACTAATTATAACTTCAACAAACATTATTATTTATTATATTAATATGCTTAATTTTCAATTTTGTAGCATCAAATGATCTTACACGGTGAGCAAACTGTATATTAAAAATTGATCCTGTGTCCGTCTTCATGGTGTACTCACCACTTTAGTCTAACATATATTTTCGTTTGACAACACTTAAATATATAAAATTAAAGCCAAAGTTTGTAAGTGAAGGTGAAAACACAATATAGCATTTAATCGAAACAGAACAATAACTTTTTTATGCAGTTTCAAATAAATATGGAATTGGGTTTTTTGAACATTTGTTACATTTTTTCAAAGTTCATTAAAAAACAAAACAAACTTCATTTGTGGGTTAGCAAAGAAGTCGAGATTTGCATAAAAGCGGATAAACTCCCTTGAGTGCCTTTCAAGCCTTTTTATTTTAAGCATTGTTAAATTTTACAAGTTGAATTGATTATTTCAAATCATCAGCACATATTTTACATTGACCTATCTCAGCTGTGTCCCGAAGAAGAAGGTTTTGTTTACTTTAACACCAATATTAGACATTGACTTCCTTGAGCCTTTCGAGCCTTTTTATTTTAAGCGTCATTCAAATTTACAAATTGAATTGCTATTGCAAATCATTGGCAAATATTTTACATTTGACATGCCAGTAATCTCAGCTATGTCTCGAATATTATATATAATGAATATAAACCTCAGCTATTTAATTTGCTAACCTGTTATTTTTACAATTTTCGCCTATGATTAATAATTAATGTTTGGCCAGATCAGCTTTACGACTTCATTTTTGACGCACTAGTACATCTTGCAACACAAGAAATATTCATTATTATTAACGGATATACGTATCCTCTGAAAAAATTCTCAGTGCCATTAAATAGACCTCCGTATACATTTGAATGGAATTTCTTAAAAATCTAACTAGTCCTACAATTTTTATCACAGAGACATAATTTATGGATCAAAATTTTCATATCACAAATGTGCAAAAAATCTAGGAAACAGATTCTTTGATAACTGTCCCTTGCAGCCCCAATAACGTCTCTTTATATTTAAAAAAGGCTTTGGCAGGCAAAGGGCTTAATTTTTTATGACAATTTTTCTCTAATAAGCTCGACAGCCTTGGTCATGTTGCAAAAAACATTTTGTTTTGTCACTTGTATCCGAATTAATGCATTTAAAGTTCTGATAATGTAATCACTATAGGCTCATTACAATTTTCCTTTATGATAATCAGGCATTGATTAATTAACAGCATTATGCTCAGACTTCATTTTTAGCATGCAGGTATATCTTGCGACACAAGCATAAGAACAATTCATTATTAACTTTTCCATTCTTAAAAATCTAACTATTGCTGCAATTTTTATCACAGAGACATGATTTATGGATTAAATTCTTTATCTCACAAAAGTGCGCAAAAAATGTAGGAAGCAAATTCTTTGAAAAATGTCCCCTAATGTCCCCCAAAACACTCATTTATATTTTAAAAAAGGGTTGTGCGAGAACAACAATATTTGGCAAGAATATGGAGGAATGAGAATTTAACACTTAAAATTAAAGTTGCTTCTGAACACTTAAGAATTTATTGTGTAAAATACTAACCACAATTTTTCAGTAGGTGTTATGGAAAGAATACAGACCTGATCCATGATAATCTTAGCATAATGGTGCATAATTTTTACCTCTTTTGTGAACATATTAATTTACACAAAATCTCTCCAATTTATATGAAATCTCTAAAATAAATTTCATCCTCACCATATTTAAGTAACTGGAAAACTAGCATGTCTTTTCTTTTCTCTTCTATACTAATTCTAATAGAATAATAACACAACTTTATACATATATTAACCATAATCAGCATATAATAGAGCATTACACTCATAATGCTGTAATTTGTGATAACCTGGCAAATTCTAGATATAATTATAAAAGATCGTTTTTATAATGCACATGATTCAATGTTGTTTCCGAAAATCATAAGAAAATATTCTGCTAATTACGCATATCAAAATGTTATAGTAGTATTTTAGTACCAAAAATAACTATTAGCTAATTGTATGCACTTTTTTTAGTGAGAACTATTGTAGGTCTTTTCTGAACACTTTCTTAAATTGCAGACTTTTAAAATTATTAATATCTTAAACATGTAACCACTGTCCATACATTACTGGCAGAAGTTATCATTTCATGTTGATTCTTGATAGGAAAATTTCCCAGTTCGCACTTGTATAATGATATTTTAACAGTACAGTGTTTTAACCACATTTTCTCTTAAGCTCTGCTATTCATTTAAGTTTGATTCACACCTTTCATAACATTATTTTTTAATACTGATATGCTTTGAAATACTTTAAAAACTGTTTTCAGCTGAATAAATCTAAAATTTGCTCTTTTTGAGAGAAAAAACTAGACTCGACCAAAATATCTGCTAATTTATTAGTCCCCTCTGACCTGTTAATGTTAGAAGTAAATATTAAACAGCAAGGTTTCGGATGTTTAAACCCAGATTGTATAGCATGTACAGTACTGGAATATCCACTGCTATTTGCCCTTTTGAAGTCATCGAGTACAATTTCGGAGCTTGAATGTTTCTGCTGTAGGAACTGAAATGATTTTTGGAGTGCTGCAATATCACGGTGATAAAAAGCTATATAACCTGCTTGGCAACAAATTCTTGTTCTATAATGCTGGCTGTTTTGCAATTTATAAGATACCCTAACAATTCTAAATCAATATCATACACAAATTTAGCAAAATCAGCAATATGATATCCACTTTGTCGAGGACGGATTTATTTCTACCAGTTTAGGTACCCCACTGTTTTGCCAGATCATGTCAACATTATATATCCATGTTCTGGCACCCAAAGCCAGAAGACAGTTGTAGGCAGCATTAATTAATTCACATTGTTTGTCAGTAGGTAAACTACCTTGCATAGATCTACTTATATAGCACTTTTTAGATAAAAAGCAGGTGAAGAATTATGATCTGATGCGCACTGTACAATCACTCCGCCAAGTAGGGTCCATTATGCGGATTATGAAAAGCTATAGTTACATTGTATAAGGTTCCTTCTATGTACTCCACTGCAAGATACTGAAACAGAAAAATGCATTCCTTAACTCAAAAATGTAGCAGGAATTCTTTGCTTTGGAGTTAGTAACTCTTTGAGTTTATAGTAGGTTTCCGAGTTATGCTCCCACCGGATAAGGTACTGGTTTGTGACAGCTACTCAGCTTTTTCTAACGTCACCAGCTTAGTCTGTCAGGGAATTGCTGGGCAAACACAGAATCCTGAATTCCGTATACATAAATCCGGTGTTATTTTCAAGTTGATCAGCGTTGCTTCGGTGAGTATTGTTATCTTTTCTCGACTGAAATTCTCATACTTACCCCACTTACCATGAAGATGGAGACCACACTGTCTGCTACTTTACTATTATATCACGACACGAAAAGGACCAATTAGAAGTTGGGACCAGTTAGACCCGGGGGACCGATTTGACACCATAACGACATGCATACTGCATTAAAGTGCCACCAGGAGGACGCAAGTCGAGTGCACTGACAGTAATACGTTCCCGTACCTAGTTATACGTTTTTGTTTACAGTACTGTTGATAAACACTGCCATTAATATTTTGAAGCTGGAATGGAGGAAGAATTGACTTTAAAATGTTAAGGAAAAAAGTTAAAACCATACATTTGCTTTCTTGAAGTGCCCTCTGTTATCAGCATCATAGAGACCTCGCGGGCCCAGGACCACGTGTCGATATCTGTCAATATGCTAATTAATTTAATATTTTTTTTCCAGTAGATTTTAAGAATTCGACCCAGTGGTTTTTACTTTCTTTCACAAAAGAAAAAGATATTTAGATAGAGACAAACAAACTTTTTTTTAGAGGTCTAGACGGAGCAGAAACCCGAGCAGAAACTGGCTTTGGTATGGTTATCTCCCCTGAACAATCATTTCAAAATGGCGACGCCCATGATAAAACTTTTGGGCACAACTACTTTTTATTTACTTGTATTTATTCATGCTCTTTCATGTTCATAAGCTGTCCAAAATTGTTCTAAAATAGCGAATACATTGTAGGCATGTTGCAAGCAGTAGTTTGGGAGCAAAAAGAAGAGGCTAATTGTAAATTAAATCTGTAGGTATCTTCATTTTTTGATTGCTAATTAATTCATCGTTCTTGCCATCTTGGGACTGGTGTTCATTGCTCAATATTGCTAGTGACTAGTCCTAGATGACTTTGGTCAGCTCGCGAGAAAGTGTTGTTATATTTTTAAATAAATATGATAGACCCTTTGGCCTCCAGTGTAATCTATCTTTAACAGGTACTGTAACCGTTGACCTAGCTGTAATAACTGTCCGCCTTAACCTAATCATACCCTAACCGCCGTTTAATAAGGCTGCAGTAGGATCCCGGGGGGGGGGGGAGCACTACCATCCAAAGTGCTTATGCATACGTGCCACCCTATGGGGTATGGTTTTCAGGGCCCCTTCTTACAACGGGGTATATATTTCAACCCTGGACACTTGCAACGGAGTATATTTTTACAACGGTTCCTTAAAATCTTGTTTGCTTATAATGGAATGTTTTTTGCCATGGGTGTTACTAAAGGGTTATGTTTTTAGCTATCTTTTTGGACAACGGGGCATTTTTTGCCATAGCTGGCTTGCAACAGGTATAGGGTTTTGAGGCATGGACCTCACCCCATGCCATAAATTTGCCAAGTGTCCGCCCGGGAGTAGGCCCTGTATAAAAAGATCGGAATTCTGTGCACATTTTCATGTATTTTGTGACGATACTCTGATAAATCCCTAGTCCTAGCTTTATGACCCTACTATGGCTTGCCTATGGCGAAGCCGTAGGGTCATAGCTCATACAGTGTAAAAATCAGTAGAAGTTGTTGTCTTTCAAAAACACTCACCGTGTGTCAAAAAATTCAAAGCAATATTGCTGCCTTCTTTGTCTATGATACTTCTTCGTCTATGATACTTCTTCTTCTGTTTTCTGCCACTTTAACCTCGATTAGTACTCTTCAAGGTGACTTTAACCCACAAATCCATTAGCACTACGATCAACGCAAAATTTCCATCTTGCAGACTTCATTTGGCAGGATATGATGTCACATTTACCAGCGAAAATTCGGATAGGATGAACTAGTCGAAAACTACTCCTTACTCGTTACCATGGCCCATAAGAGCCTATATTTATTCCGGTGTATTTGTATTTATTCCTGTGTATTTTTATTTATTCCGATGTATTCATATTTATTCCGGTGGATTTTTATTTATTCTGGTGGATTTTTATTTATTCCGCTGTAATGAATTCTTCCGGTTGCATTTCATTATATTTATTCCGCTGTCATTTATTTTTATATATTTTATTATTACATTTTCAATTATTACATAAGTTAATATGCATAATTGTATAGGAACATTATATATTCTTTTATTATTACATTTTAATTTATATGATTAAGTTCATATGCATAATTGTATAGGAATATTTGGTTAGTATTTAAAACATAACTCTGCATGCATGTACTCATCACATCTAGAAATCTAAGAATGCAGAGTCAAATTAAGAATGCATGGCTATAAGAATCTATTACAATTTCTTATAGCACTTTAATTATTTATCAATCAACAACATGACCCCCACATGGCATATCTACTTCCCATCATTTGCTGCATGTGGTCCCTGGCATATGGTACATGTTAGAGGAACTATAATTATTATCTGAGGATAAAATGTCAAGCATGTGTTCAAGTAAACAATGAGTGATATGATACACATATATCTGCCACTGAGCCAACAAGTACCAAGACTTTCACATGGAAAATCCAACACCTCTGACTGGCATTTCTGATGGTAAGATATAATTATAATAAATTCATTGCATTATATAATTAGGTAGTTCTGTTGGATACTTGCATACAGCATAAACTTGTGCTTATCATTGACTCCTTCCAAGTAATAAACAGGTGAAACATAATACCCTTTTCATAAACACACTTAAATAAAATGCCTGGTCTTATACAGAAACAAATACACATGAATCTGGAATAATTCATGACTGCTGCAGAATAATTCATGACTGCTGTGGACTAATTCACGACTGCTGTGGAATAATTCACGACTGCTGCGGAATAAATAAAATGTTACCGGAATAAACAAAAATACAGCGGAATAAATAAAAATACAACGGAATAAATAAAAATACAGCGGAATAAATAAAAATACAACGGAATAAGTAAAACATACAGCGGAATAAATAAAAATACAGTGGAATAAATAAAAATACAGCGGAATAAATAAAAATACAATGGAATAAGTAAAAAATACACCGGAATAAATATAATGACACTGGAAAAATAATAGGCTCTTATGGGCCATGGTAACTCATATCGTTAGATTTTCCGCCCATGAATCCGAGTAATTATGGAAATGAGTGAAGAGTAGTTTTCGACTAGTTCATACTATCCGAATTTCTTCAGATTGCCGCCTGGTGTCGCTGGTAAATGTGATGTCATATCCTGCCAAATGAAGTCTGCAAGATGGAAATTTTGCATTGATCGTAGTGGTAATGGATTTGTGGGCTAGAAGTCACCTTGAGGAGTACTAATTGAGGTTAAAGTGACAGAAAACAGAAGAAGTATCATAGACAAAGAAGGCAGCAATATTGCTTTGAATTTATTGAATTTTTTGACACACGGTGAGTGTTTTTGAAAGACACCACCTTCTACTGATTTTTACACTGTATGAGCTATGACCCTACGGCTTCGCCATAGGCAAGCCATTGTAGAGTCATAAAGCTAGGACTAATAAATCCCTATAAATCAGTACATAAATATTCTGTTATGAAACTTTTTATTAGTTTTATAAGTAAAGTTTTCCAACCATGTGAAAAAAATTCAGCCCATCCGCCATTATTAATCTTATTCCCGGATTTCATGTGAAGCATGTTTTATGAAAAAAATCAATCAAAAGATCACGTATTCTGCTTGAGAGTGAGGACATTTTAAGTTTTACATGTATTTTAATAAAAATTGTTTCATAGATTAGCAAAACATTTTAAGAATTAAGGTGAAAATTGTTTCAGGCTTTTTGCTGCGGTATTTCCTGCATAAACACTATGGATGCAACTGCAACGTTTACGCAGGAAACGTTTTGGTTACTACAACTACCATTGACCAAGCCTGAGGTGTAGGGTCAAGGCCCTCTTAATGTATTTAACCAAAACATTTTCTAAGACTCACCTCCTGCACAAGAACAGTAAACATCAATGTTTTGTTTTATTTGGTAGAATTTTTTTTACAGCTTTTAACATGCCACAGGCAAGCCATATAATAGGGTCATGTACTATGTAGAGCCAGGACTTGGTTCATTGCATGTTGCTACTGTAAGCCAATTGCCATAATTTCTTTGTTACAACAGAGGTACTTTGTTTTATTATGGTCCTCACTAAAAGTATCCCTCATTAGGGTGTGATTCCAGTAAAAATTTATCTTTTTGTCCAAAAACATAGTAATGTTGTTTTGTCCCATTGCTCTCTGCATCTGCCCTAATAAGAAGTTTTACTTCCTGAAAGAACCTATTTTAACAATGTCCTCGTAACATGGCAAATGATTGGTCAGGTTCTTATAAAACTTACACACATCTAGGTTATCTTCATTATTAGACTATATATTGCAAGAATATGTAATAAGCACATAGAGCATCATATTAAATTACATATTTTTTTTTTTCATGAGTAATTTTGAAGATACTATCATTAAATGCTAGTGCTTTAACTCAAGACAGTTCAATAAGATATATTTACATGATAAATCCACTTTTGTAGCTGTTGAGTGATCTCAATATTAATTTAATTCATGTGAATTAGTTTCATGCTCCTTATAAAGCCTTCCTATTATTTTGCTTTACAGTCAGGCTGGTGGTGCTAAATATGTTGTATTTATAACATTTGGAGTATTCGAATGATCATTTTAAGTCTGTTTCAACTTGTGTGTATCATTTCGTATTTTATTTATACTGATATTTCTTAATACAGTGATGCCAAGTATCAACTACATATACATGTCCACTGCTGGATGCTACCAATCCCAAAGGACAGTCAAACTTATCACTTTCACTACCAATGGAAGATATAAACTCTCCAGAATATGCAAAGATCTGAATAACATTTCTTTTATAGTCTGCGATTAATATATTGTTTTCTTCGTCAACAATTATACCAGAAGGATCTTCAAATTTATGCATTTCATCACCAAGCCCTCCAATAAGATATTTAAATTCGCCATTTTCATTTAAAATTTGCACACGCTTGTTGCCTGCATCACTTACCAGGATATCATCATTAGGCCCTATTGCAATATTGTAGGGTGAGTTGAACTCTCCAGGACCAGAGCCTTGCTGCCCTATTTGCTTCCATTCAATTTCATCACCCTTTCTTGTACATATAAACAAAGCATGTTCTTCCAAATCGGAAACAATAATTTGGCCTTTGCTGTTAACAGCAAGGCATGCAGATTTTTTCATTACCTTATGAATTCCTTGCAGCAATTTGCCATTCATGCTGTATATGTGTATAAAATCACTACAAAGTTTATTGTTCTGATCTAGATAGCCCTTTGAACATATAATCTGTTTTTGGTTATTGTCTATGGCAATTCCATCTATACAATCATTTTTGCCATCCACCTTATCTTCTAATTCAAAATGGCTAACATAATGCCCTGATGAATTTATTTTTACTACTCGACAGTTTGCGCCATCAGATACATAAACGTTTCCTTCATCATCTGTCGCTAAATCTCGTGGTGTATCAAACTGACCAGGAGTTGAACCTCTGGTTCCTAATTTCCACACTGGATTGTTACTGAAAACACTAAAATCGTATTTTCCACCAGAAAATACTATATCATCACCTGTCATCACTCGTACATGATGCATGCCAACAGCTTTAGACCTGTATAGTGCTTTGTAGCGGTTATTTCTTACATTCTTTACGGGTACATACACCGTGGCTCCATCTGGTGAGGTTAACGAAACTTTCAAATCATTTTGTGGAATTGATAGTGAAATCTGTATTTCTATTTGTGGCCCAGGTTTTGGGTGTGGTGATACTGTTACTATTTCACTCACAGCACCTATTTCTTTCTCATCTTGGGTCTTCCTTATAAATTCTTGAGATTGAAAAACAAAATTATTTGTTGGGAGTGATTTTATTTCTTGTGTTATATCCAGTATTTGCCTACACTCTGGGCATTCGAGATGCTTACCTTCTGCCAAGGTTGTGATGCATTCTTGGCAATAACCATGGTTACAAGGTAACAGTTTCGGTTGGTGTTGATCATCGTCATAGTTAAAAAAACAGCTCTGGCACATGAATGTTGGATTGAGATCTAAAACAATGAAAAACTTGTGCATAATGAACTATGGTGCATAATCTAAAATCTGTAAGTATGGTAAAAATTCTATATTAAATCATCTGTGTCGCTTGCCCAATCAGATTCATTAAATCACATCACATGTCAGTTCATAAGAAAGCCTACAATGGGTCATAAAATTATAATGGATCACTAAAAATGTTATAATGGATCCTTTGTGAATCATCATTCACATGGTGATTTGAAAGTCCTACAAACTGGCACACGTACCTACACATGTAGGTTGTGAAGTTGCAGATTTACTATTTTCGACTTTTACGGGTATATTTTGTTGTATTACACTTTTATATTTAATTTGAAAACTAGATTTTATAATTTTATTATAAAACAGGGAAATTTTTGTTTGTTGCATACTCACACGGCCTGATCTGTGCATGATAACCCGTGCACAGTTAAGCAGATGACAACAAGAATGAATTCGTGTACTGATAAGAAAAAAAAAAAAAATTCTGTTGGTCTAATATAGAGATTAGTAGGCAGTTTCTGGTCCATTATGGAGATGTAACATGTCCCGATTGAAAAGTTATAGGTCAAGGCTCATTATAATTTTTCAATCAGTCTCGATCAGTCACTGCAGTAATATAAATAATGCATAGATTGTGTTACTAATTCTACATGTTACTCTACATACATGTATTAAAATACATAATCTTATTAGTGATTGTATTTCATGTTACTCCTGTTTAAATAACTTAATATGTAGTTTTCTTTAATGTCTTATGGTAGTTTTTCAAAACCACAATTTGTATACATTACAAACGTTCTTTTTCTGAAATAAAATAATATAATAGAATATTTGATATACCTGTTGTATCATCACAGGCATGGATATTATTAGTAGCACCCCTATTGTATGTGGCTTCTAGCTTCTCTGCCAACCAGGGATAATCCTCTCTCAGTGCATTACAGAATTCTCCAAATGCAGAATGTCCTCTTCTGGGTAGTAAATCTAGCAGTGCTTGTACCTACAACATGGTGACTATTTACACAAATGTAAAGCGCAAAATACCAAAAAAGTTTAGTTGAAACTACTCTATTTTTTATGCAGTCTTAGAGCATAGGGGCTGTTATAGTAACTACAAATTAACGTGGCTATAGACCCGTTCTGGACAAATTAATTTTGGGTAAGTTTCAGCTTTGTATCCACAGGAGTTTTGGGACTTTTTTAAACTTAATTTGAGTTTTTACCCAAAATGGCCTCCCTACTTATTATATCATGTGACAGATAAGTTAAGTAATTTTTCATAATCATTAAATTTTTATTAGTCTATTTTTTCATTAAACTGCCCAAAATTTGTATGAATAACTGTTTTGTCATAAACAGGTCTAGCCATCTTAAAAAGATCCAAACAGGTAAATAATAAAATCTGATATTGTGGTTTTGTATTGTTAAAGCCAATCATATGGATTTATCAAAATCTAATGAAAAATGATACATTCAGCAGTAGAAAATAATTTATATATGATTGTATGATTTCATGGTGACAATTTGAAAAACTAATGATTAATTTGGCTACCCTGTTTGTATAGAGATTGTCCCATGTATATTGGTGTATTCCCACTGTTTGCAACCAAGCATATTGTGGTTTATTTTACTCTGCCCACATGTTAATTGACATGTAAACAAAATAAAATGATACCACAGAGTTGCTACTGGCCTTAGTACACCATTGCATGAATATAGTACCAAATATAGTACCGTACCGGCATATTAATACACATATTTTTTTCTTTTTTGGGGGGTCCTGGCATTTTAATTTTGGGTGTTTTGCAATGTCAACATGTACTTTCTGACTAAAGCAAAAACATTCCAGAGATCATTACAATTTTTTAAAAATCAGAATTTGAATTCGGGCTTATTTGCCAGTGGAATAGTGCGATTCATGGGTCGATTTTGTTCTAACGTGATTTTCTCAAAATCAGTATGGTCAAGACTGCACGAAAATTTAACTGGTAGTGTATGAAAGAGTGTACGCTCACATTATGAAGAGATAATAGTTCTGGGAATGTTGCTCTATTTGATATGTGCATGAACGTTACAACGTTTTTGTACTGAGTTGGATGGGGAATCTAATGGTGTACGTAGGCCATCTCCTTTAAAATGGTAGTAACTATAATGCTTATTGAATGTACCATGAACTTAAAATAATAATAACTTTTTAAGTAATATATTATCTCTGTTACTTTGATAAATCGTTATCCCTATTTTTGAAGATAGAAGTATTAGAAATAGTCTATTTCTGACATTGGTTCAAAAATTTAAAGCGAAATTTGTTGCATATTTTTGCAAAAAAATTTGGTTGTTTTAACTGTTAGGAAAATGAAATGAGAGATATGCAAATTTAGGGATAATTGCTCAAGCAAGAGTGTTCAAACAAGACTTCTTTTTCTTACTTTTCAACATTTGAAATGTGAGAGATATTTATATGTTCTGGCTAAAACTAAAGAAATAATGTTCCATGGACATTAGACTGGCTCAAGTCTGCCTGGCCAATTATTTTATTTTAACATAAATCATTAGAAAAACATGAGAAAATCTTTATACAACACAAAATATAATATTTTCAGTTATTAGTTGGAAAAAATCTTATACAACATAAAATGTCATATTTTCAGTGTTTATATATACCCCTGTTTTATATATATATGGTCTGGCAGTCTAAAATGATTTAATAAAAATTATTCAAAACTACAAAATGTTAAGTAATGAATAAATTTTTTGTTTTAATGATTATTAAACATAATCAGAATAAAAATTAATAACATTATCAAAAAAAATTAAGTATCAAAAAAAAAATCACTTTATACTTATGCAAGTCTACAGGGACATATTTTTTTCCACAATTTGATGCTCTTTGGGGGCGCTTTAACAGCAGTCCATGTAGCAGGACATGGGACAATTAACCCAAAAGATTTGAATCAGCCCTGTCAAAATAAAGACATTTCGTGGCATGGAACTGATGGGCATGTGGTACTGTCTCGGGATAGCTTTCTTTATGAATTTTGTTATGTTTGGAGCACCTTTTATAGTATATTTTGAGAATAGGCCTGGATATGAATTCCTTTGGAATAGTATAGTTTGAGTCTATTTACAGAAAATAGTGTGCAATAGCTGATAAAATACATAACAGTATTTTGAAAATTAGAAAACATTGAAATTTCAGGGTATTTTTTGGCATCCAAATTTCCACATTATTTTTCGATATGGAGTTGGTCAAAGAAATCTACCCTCAGTGGCACATCCCCAACCCAATGATAACAAAGAAAGCCCTGGGATGGCAAGTGAGCTAGAATTGATCGAACTAATAAGTACAATATGTATGCATGTGGTAATTGCTTTAATGTACAATGTACTTAAAATCGTTTTAAGTATAAAGTAGAAGTTTCCATAAAATGTGACATTTATTACAAATAGTACAATATGAACAGGTCATTCATAGTAATGTCATGATGTAGCCTAATATTATGTAATAATGCAATCAAAGTCTGAAATAATGCCATTCTTAAATAAATGTGATAAAATTTATAAACAAGTTAATTATCATATCTCCAGCTTTTAGATTGATCTGTTTGATGTAATTATGTTAAATCATTACTAAAGTTAGATATAAGGTCATGTCTGGTGAGACTCTTTGGAGACTATTTATATAATATTATTCAGACTAAATCTGGGAATAAATGCAAATAATCCCAAAGCAATTATATATAGAATGAGTTTATTATACTCTTATTTGAGAATCTTTTTTTGCTGCTGATTTTATATTTGTTATTGTGCAGTTTTACCAAAATTATCTGACCGTGACTGGCGGAAATTCATAGTACATGTAATAGTCACAGTTGACTGATGTTTTCATCATGAAATTTCCCAGTTAATGTGTTGCAATCAACTACTTAAACTGACCCCAAAACTGACCTGTTATATTTACCAGCTTACCTGTGTTTGCCTTGTTGCATGTGACATAATCTCATCTTTCAGTGGTATGGGTACCACCTTAGTTTGTATCAGGTGATCTATTATAACTGGAACATCAATATCTTCTACCAAATCTTTGCGGAATTGCTGCAGAATTTCTTTATGTCTTAATTCAGCCATGTTGAATGAGTCAATGCTTGGCTTGACTAATCACTGCTCACATAAATAGCCACTTTAAGTCTATCTTTTCAGACAAATAGGTATTTAATATGACCTTGTTACCAAACTATCTGCAGCAGAAAGTCATAATATGATATTATATATATAGAATCAACATCATGTTTTATAGATATGCTTTAGTGCTATCTAGTATTAAAGTAATAAATTAGGAGCTGTCATTTAAAATGTATTGATTTTACACAACCACTAGTTGTCTAATTATGGTATGTTATAAATGGTTTCATGGAACAAATCAATATCATTGAGTCATTCTTTTATTGAAGGCTGTGCTAAGTTAAAGGAAATTAGAATGTTTGCTTGAATTGTGTTTATGTAAATTTAATAAATTATGACGCGTATATACAATATATGTATGTTACAAAAACAAATTATAACATATATGATAGTACAGATATAGATACAATAAGTACACAGAAGGGGAATAGACCTGGTAGTCTTGTTTTTTGTATATTTTTTAAACTTTCATCCAACCAATACCCTAAAGCTTTCCTATTTCAATACTTTTTAATATTATATATCTTTCAAATATTTTAAGCAGATCAAAAAAGTTTATGGTATGACAATGTTGTACCGTGCTTTCTCTAATAATCGCTCCATCTGGTGACTAAAATAAATCAATAATTGACCCCTCTCTAATAACCCAGGGCTGCAATTTGAGTTGAAGACCATTTAAATTAATGCGAGATAATCACATTTTTAATTCATTTATGTGTAGTTGATTAGCTCATTTTGAATGACGTTGCGACCCTTTGACACATTTTAAGGAAATATAGTACTATTTATTAGTAAATATCCCGGGGGGGCAGTCAATATAAAAGTGGGTATGCATGTTCCAACAAAATTTCGCGTGAAAGGGTATGTTTTTCGAACCACCGATGCGTAACGCGCGTTACGCGCTTAGGGTCTGTTTTTTAGCTAAAATCATGAAAATGGGTAGTTTTTTTGGAGGTGTGACACTTTGTTAGGGGTGTTTCTCCCCCAAAAGTCACTTCCTTAGGGGTGTATTTTTTCAAAAAACTCACTTCCTAGGGGGGTATATTTTTTGCAGAATTTCACTTCGTTAGGGCCTTTTTTGAAAACCCATGTTCCAACATGGGTACCCACTTTCATACTGACTGCCCCCCGGGGTAAATTTATCCCCACATTAACTTTAATAAGTGTTTTGACTGGCAAAACAAACCTCAGATCACCCCAATAATATGAAATGAAAGATATATCAATACATGTTGTTAAAATTGTTTTCATGTTAAACCCTGAAGGTATCTTTCCTTTGTATTATATATTCATTTGATAAAGATATTTTTAATTTCAGTGACTGTAAGCATAGAATTTAAATATCCATCATCTCATATTCAATGACCGAAGATAAAAGATTCATACTCAGCAATATGGCAAGAGGCTCAAAAGAAGCTAAAGTGGATGCTGAAGTAAATGTTAACTTATCAAAAGAGAAATTTGTTTTGAAGACATCAGAATTGTTGGAAGAAGAAAGAAATGAAGAAATTAATCAAAACAGGTTGTTACTTCTTTCATTTTAAATCCATTATGGAATTAGAAAATAACGTTTTCTGAAGATGTTGCACTTAGTGCATAGAAATACATAAACCGGTCTCTGGAATTTCACAGTGAAAAAGTTAAAATTTTGAAACAATTTTTCTCCTTATTCTGTGACAAATCATGCAGGACAAATAGCAAATTCTGCAAATAGCAAATTAGATATGTGACATTTTGGACTTTTGAGCAAAACATTCATTTCATCAACGACTAACCCTGAATCAAACTCACAGATTTACCGTCTTCCTCATGCTCAATCAAAATACCTTGAGCATGTCTGAAGTTTCCAGAAGAGTTCAGAACACCATTTGGGAATTACCTCACTGATAAGTGCTGAATGGATGTAACATGCACGTAACCTGTTGATCAAAATATTTATTTCATAAAATAAGCAATTTCACAGGATTTTGTTGCAAAAAAAAGAAACCTGTTTTCCATAGGGATTTTATCTGTGGTGCGGAATTATTGAATACCTCAGGGATAAATAGCTTGCAGACTTTGTTATTTACATATTGGTTCAGCTGGCATTGGTATGAATAATTTTAGTACCTATTCACATCTGTTACTTTGGGCTATATGACGTCGGTTAACCCGAAAGTTTAAATGTTCTCTATTCAGTTAGCCTCTGGTCGATTGGACGTTTATATTCTAATAAGCTATTCATATCAGTTGAATATAGATTTAAATTTCCTGCCTTGTGTGAACTTTTTAATGTCGCATGTGGTCATATAATCTTAATCCAGAATTGTCCAAGTTTTTCTGTGTCATATTGTAGAACAGAGTATCGCATGGATTACTTGTTAATTCATTAGAATTTATTTGAATGTTAGATGTATTTTTTTGAAAAAAATTGTGTATGAGTAAGTTTATATCAGGATTTAGGCTTGCTCCAAGTCCTTCTGGAAATTTTTTTAATTATTAATTTATTTCATTTTTTAAAATTATTTTATTCTTGCAAAAAAATGCATTTTCTTTACTCGCCGTGCCATATATTAGATAGTGAAATGTAATAAAACATTTTTTTTAAAGAATTGCATCTTATTAATTAAAATTTTAAAAATTTTTAAAACAATCATCAAGGACTTTAAAAAGCAAGTCTAATCAGGATTTGATAAAACTTATTTCATGGCAGCAATGACAGTTTGGCAAGTTGGTAGGTGAAATAACTACGTTTATTTATACTTAAATATGAATACTACAAAAGTAACTAAACATGGCGTTCGCTCTCGTGGTAT
>JAOXYB010018085.1:0-18450 GCA_028565635.1 Phoronis ovalis | reverse complement strand
AGAAGTTTACCGTCTTGCGGAAGTTGTACCCTGGGTACACTTCTGTAGTACCCCTTACGACAACGACCCTTTCAGCGTCAGTAAACCTCAAGAAGCGATTTCTTATGTCTTAGCTCTTTGCACGAACGAGGTTTAAATACAGGTTTATGAAACATTGATGAAATCGACTCATGCAAATACATGGATTTTTACGCGGAGTTTCTCGTAACATGTTTGGTTTTGGCGTGAAAAGTTTAAAAGGTCTTTATAACTAGTTGCATGAACCATAACAGACAAGCAAGAATATGCAATTTTCCCATCGGAAATATCTAATGGTGATATGAAATGAAACATCGGAAGCGCAAAGTGAACAGTGCATTTTATACCTTATTCATTGCCCTATTTCTGTCTTCCACTACATCGTATAAGGACATTCGATTACTCTCAATGAGAGAATCCTGTTCAGACATTCGGCCGGGTGAAATATTACCTCTGGAAGCCATTGTGAAACTATCTGTGTCACCTTGGAAATTCTAGTCTCGTCATTACGAGAAGCCATGTATACTGGTTTAAACTATATTTTATATATAAATTTGTAATAAAACCTTTTTCCGATGGAAAATTTGTATGGAAATACTATTTAAATTATTAAAATAATATTTTTTGTTAATTTGAAACGCCAATAATTTGTGACCTTGACCTTTTAAAATCATGAAAGTATTCCGTTCATCAGATTGACATTGTGTTTGCTACAAGTTAAGTGGTAAGGTTACTTTGAAATGTGTTGTCTTTTTGGGTGAAATCCCAGTCCTGTAAATGTCCCTTAATCTGAGCATTCTATAGCGAAAAGCCCGTCAAAAGCACGGCTTAATTTCAAATAAGCAATTCGAGCTGCCTGAGAGTGAGAGTGAGAGTGACGTCGACAAAACTTTCAAGCCAAGCCCAAGGCCAAGGCGGGCAAGGTCTTCAAACATGACCCTACTATGGACAGCTTACGGCTTCCGCTTGTCCGTACGGTCATGACCGTTTCGTATCTCAGACCAGCCGAAGTACTACTAGCTTTCACGCATGCGCAATAGCATTATATCCATACCATGGATTAACAAACCTTCAAGAGTACATTTTGGATTTTATACTGATCAGTGATGTGCTGTTGAATCTTTGATTAAGTTATCTGGATACGGTGGTATAAGAAGCAGAATAGGCAGAAGCAAAAATTTGGATGGAATTTATTAGGAAAGTAAGTGTTCGAACTTCGGCTGGTCGGGGATACGAGGCGGTCATGACCCTACGCCTACGGACAAGCCGTAGGCTTTCCATAGTAGGGTCATGCTTGCAGGACTAGGTCTTCAATGACTATTAACCGTATTAAATTTCGTTGATAAACATAATCCTTCTTTATCGAGCACGACCATAATTATTCTATTTGCAATAAGTTATAGTCGTTACGACCCATGTGCCGTTGATAAATGGTATGAGATTTGATACATTATCAGACACGAGGAAACAACCAAGTACGTGTGGTACTATTCGTCTGACATTTTTTAAAAATACCACGCATTAACCACATTTGGCTTTGTGTATTGAATTTATAAAGTAAGTATTAGTCAGAAGTATAAACTTTTATTCCTCAGGGTTATGTATAGGCAAGCGATAGTGGGGTCATGTAGCCAGGACTATATAACTGCTAAACTATGTATTATATAAAACGTTTCTTAGCCTGCCCGTATATTCTTTGTTATCAGGTTAGCATGTGTGAATTGTAAAAAGAAATTATAATGAAACATTGTCAAACTGTACTAGGACAGCAACTATCATATCTTTGTATTAATGAACAAATAGTGCCCGATCCTGCTGATTAACCATAGGAGTTGAAGATATGCAACATTTGTTAATTTGTGAGTACATACAGAAAAAAAGACACTCCCAGTCCTATAGATTATTTTAATTTTATTTCAGTTATCTTTCATGATTTGGGAACACAACATGAGTTCTGCGAAATACCAATTTCCAGTAGCATTTGTAAAAGCCAAGTACAATGACAGTGATGTTGAATTTCATAAAAATTCTAAGAAAAATGTCAGTGATGATAAAGAAGATGGAAGTGAAATAAGACTATTTTATGAAGAAACTATTTCAAGTGAATATGCAGACTGGGACCAAAATACAAATGATAGGACTTGTGCTCTAAGTACTGAACTACAAAGTAAGACATCACCAAAAATAGCATCATCCAAAAGCAAAAAAGAAGGTAAACAAATTAACAAGTTGCAGCTTGAAAGGAATTTCCTTAAACATGCTCAACATGGAGAATTGGCTCATGTAAAGAAATGCATTGAGGGTGGAGTTAGTGTGAATGTAGTAGATAGTTATGGATGGACTGCATTAATGTGTGCCAGCCATGCAGGGAAATTCGATGTAGTGAAATATTTGATGAATTTTGGAGCAGATGTTCATATATGTGATAACCATGGTAAAGCAGCTGTTGATTTAGCTAGAATTGCTGGCCAAAAGCACATACAAAAATTCTTCAGAGAATATTCTTCACAAAGTGCACAAGAGAAGAAATTGGACAATAGGCAACGTAAAGTGATTGATGCAAAATTTTACTGTGATCTATGTAAAGCTGAATTCAGTGAATCATCTAAAAAAGCTCACGAGACATCGACAGTTCACTTACTTAGTAAAAAGACTAGTCTACCTGGTACTTCTTACTACATTCCAGAAAATAACTTGGGATTTAAAATGATGGTGAAAAGTGGTTGGGATAAAGAACACGGGCTGGGTTCAGAAGGACAAGGACAAAAGTTTCCTGTAAAAACTATCCTTAAAAGAGACAGGACTGGCTTAGGCACTAAATCAGATGACAGACCCAAAGTAACACATTTTAATGCTTATGATACCAGTGCAGTTAAAAAGCAAAAGGTTGAGAAGGAAAGGAGAGAGACTGCTAAAACACTGAATAAACGAGCAAAACAAAAAAAACTTAGCAAACATAAAAAATGGGAAAGAAATCTCAGACAGTATATGAATACAGATGATTTTTGATAATAAATGACTGTCTTTTATTCATGTATTGAAAAGAAAAGTGATAGATTTTTAAATACCGTATTTTCTCTAACAATCTCCCCCTGCTTTAATAATCACCCCCTCTAAGTTAAGTTGAAAACCCATCTGAATTAATACGAGATAATCACATTTTAATTCATTATTATGTGTAGCTGATTAGCTCTTTTTTGGGTTTTAAGGAAATATGGTACTATCTTTAATAAGTGTTTTGGCTTACAAAATAAGCTTCAGGTCACCTCCATGCAATAATATTTCCTATGGAATTTCCATACCGAGTACGACAGGAGGTGAGTTGCGCTTCTTACCAATGACTTCCACAATAATTGTGTTTCCACATTGAGCAAGGTGGTATACACTCCACAGATTTCTCAACAAAATAAACTTACTGTTCGTTTAAGGTTTGGAAGAGTTTTTCTTTTAAAAAATCCATTACACAGAATTTCGCTTAAATAAGCCGATTTTGTTTGATAGTCTGACAATCTTCAAAATCTTCCTTATATATCGCAAACAAAAATTTAAAAAACTAAAATATTAATGCCAGGAATACAAAGAAGTTAATAATCCCCCCTGTCCAATAATCGCCCCCCCTCTATTAATCGCCTCCCTCTATTAATTGCAACCCCCCTAAAAGCAATAATTGCCCAGGGCGATTATTTGAGAAAGTACGGTAGTTATTAAAAATAAAGGTTATACTGTTGAACCGAGGACTCCAGCAAAAAAAGATACGTTTTAATATTACAGAGAAAATATGTTTTAAATAATGCTGTAGTGTGTGTTTTGTAAATGCTAATTAATTAAATGACAACATTTTGTTATATATGTGTGACTGAACATTACACATTTAACTGGAGAAAATACAGTTATTTGTAATATTATGTAAAGCTTGATGTTCTTGAGATAAGCCAACTAAAAACACAAAATACTTTAATGCAAATCCTTATCGCCTTGCTTTATGCATAAACTTATACTTGTAATCATTTGACAGGACTTAAATGTTGAAACAGAGACATCATTAAATTTCTAAGAATGGATTGATAGTTATATTGCCGAAAGTACAAAACTATTTGTTTAATTATGCTGTTACATTTTACAACCAACTGTATCCCTTAAAATTATCCAGTTTCAATGCATTTTACAGTTGGGCTGATGCAAAACTTGGTAGGGTACATTTGAAATGTTATAAAGTATGAAAACAAGAATTCTGTGCAAAGCAAACAAGCCCATAATGGAAATGATAAAAAATGTTTACACTTGATTATTCTTCCTCTAGTTGTATCCAAATAGTATGCCCAGTTGCATGAAGCTCTACTAGTAATGTACGATGAGAATAGGCTCATCACAAAATATTAATGTCCCTGGAAAAGTGATACATATGTCTCCCAATAATTCAAAGGCGAGACAAATATTGCTGTACATATGTAAAACACATTTTATTCTTTTTTAGATCTTTAAAATGCTTGATCCTGAAGCGAAGCGGATTTTAAGCCATTTGAGTCAGATTGAAGTTGCAGCTGAGAATATCTTGGCAGATAAACAGCAAATTGTTGATTTAGATCGCAAAAGAAATAAGACTAGAGAGGCAATCAGGTATGGATAGTACTATTACTAAGAACTATAAATCTTTCCCAACAAGAATTGTTAAATGGCACTAAGTTTCAGCAAATGACTTGTCATTCAAAACAGTAACAAGAGAATGAGGCTTTCAGAAAATTTTCCAACAGGTGGCAATATATGTCATCCATGTGTCTGTCATCTTGCAGTATATTGGTGAATATTTACTGAAATTTCATGTAATATGTGTATCACTACACAGCAACAGAAAGTACTTCATCTCAATACCAAATGTGTAAATCTTTTCAGCCAGCTTATACTTAATTACTACCACTGTAAATTATCTCATATTTCAGATATTTTGTTAATTGTTAACCTAATGGTGAAATGTCCCTTGTACAAAGCTCAGTATTAGGTATATAACATTGTCTCCCAGGCATTACCTGCATGCAGCCATTTTAAATGTCAAAAGATGAGATTTTTATGTTATTCAATATGTTTCAGATGTCTTAAGAAAGAAGGAAAACCTAGCAAGACATGGGTGTGTTTTGGTAACATGTTTATTAAATTACCCAAGCAAAAGACTGTGCAGCTTTTGGAAACAGGTACTTGTAATACACAAGTGATTTTTATTCTCGCAATATAGCAGTAGCTAGGCTAAAGTAGTTAGAACCAATTCATGGCAACCTAGCTAGATAAAGTGGGTGCTCGACACTATACAGATATGTCAAAGGAACAATGCTGGCCTGTCAATCCCACAGATTTATCATTTGCTTAGAGTTTTCACTCGTTTTTTTTGTTGTGAAAACTTGACTGCAGAGTCTCTAGAGTGTAATGCACACTCATTGCAATAACAATGCATTAATATTCACTGTTAAGCACTGACGTGGTGACATATCTAGGTAGATTGCCACTACCTCTCATTATTAGGAGAAAATAGCAAACTTCTCTTGTGAAATGTATCACTGTATCCTTTAAAGAATTTATAGCATTCTATCTAAGATGCATTAAAAAATAACTCTTACTACTCCGACCAACATTTTGTAACGTAATTCTATCATAATTTCTTCGCAAATTCACATGTAAACATAATTTGATTGGCTATGTGTAAGCCATTACAGGAGAGTAGATGTTTAGGCTGCGCTTATGCATGTAATTCTCAAACATGATTGGATGTGATCGATCACACCATTTGTGTAAGCGCTTGCCATCTTGGTGACACCCGTTTCCTAATGATTCTGCTTCTAAGTAATATGTTCATATATTTTTTAGTTTCATGTTCAAATATGCTCAAATTAGTGCAGACACATAAGTGGAAACATTTTTATTGCATTTGATAAATGCATGTGTGTAGATATGATCTGAATCTGTTTTTGTGAAAAAATAAATAAAATAGTAGACTATTTGCATGCGCTTGAGGGCAGCACCCTTTTGATCCCAGCATCCTCAGTTGAATACTCGATTTCAGATATGCATTAAGTGGTGAAATTTAATCAAAGTGTAATAGAATATTAATACAAATGTATTGAAATACTAATATAAATTGCAAAAAAGGCATTTGTTGGACAAAAAAAGGTAATATTTTTTTTGATTTGGTCCACTATGCGAAGGAACCGGATAATACATCCTTTTGTAAAGACCTACGTCATAGTTCATTCACAACGTGCAACATGCTGGGAACATTTGGATCCACGACTGGTGGCTCCACCAAGTGGATACAAATGGTCTATTGGCCATTTAGTTTACTTTACACCACATGATAGTACTTAGTATAATGGTTATAATATTTAATATACACTTTAATTGACTCACCTATTGAAACATATAATATTTAAATTAATGTTGATGAATATCCCTGGCATAAAGATGTCTTAAGTGTCCATAGCTTGAACCTGTCAGACTGGTTCTCTGTGTACATGTAGTTGATTGGCCGATGTGCGAAAAATAAAAACTGATGGTGTACAATTATAGAATTGGATTCAAAAATATTAAAATTTTGTATATTCATTTAGTTAAAAAGTTAACAAAGAGATTCACTGGTCATAGCAGTTGTGTAAAACATCCATCATTGCTTCAGAATTTTTTCTGAATACTCTGCTGGTAAATTTTACACTGGATATATGTACAACAGCATTTATCTGTAATACAGTGTTTTTTGTCTTTTGTTGAATTATGAAAGTTGTGTCTTATTATTACAGATCACAAGGAGCTTGATCATGAAATTGAAGATCTTAGGAAAACATTGAAGCCTAAAGTTAATAAACTCAGAGACTTGCAAAATGAAGAAAAAGTTACAGGCTTTGATTTAGAACCACTGTCAAAAGATGAGATGAAAGCTATTAACAGCATCCTCAATAGGTAGCAGTCATATGACAGTTATATTATTATAATAATTTAACATGAAGTGTGCTAGCATACCATTTAGTGATAGACTGATATCTGCTTTACACCGTCAAGTCTAAAGAGTCTCCTATTTGTGGAAGCTTGGGCTTGATGTGAGTCAAGTCCTGTTTTACAGCTAAAATATGGTGTATGAATTTGGAGCACTTACATTTGCACTTACAAATTAATGAGCTAGTGTTTCCTCATTGTCTTTTAATCTCCAATATAGGTCTAGTCTATTTTTAAATTGATTAACTGATTCAGAGTCTACCACATTATCTGGAAAATTGTACCAGTGATTTCTTATTCTCACACTGAAGAAATTTTGTTTCATTTTTATGCCCATCCACCATAGTGGCTGGGCATATAGTCGTAGTGAAGGCATCGTCGTCGTTGTTGTTGTCGTATGTAACACTTTCTTTGTCTTGCGATAACAGCTTCAGTTTTGCCCGATCAGCTTCATATTCGGCACAGGGTAAATACAGGTCAAAGAGCAGGTCTGTTTTACTTTTGACCTTGATTACTTCCAGTATGGCCGACTGGCGGCCATGTTTGTTCCTGAGAGGGCACGTAACGTTGCATCTATAGCACTCCCTGGACGATTCAAAGGTGGTTCTAGGAAGGCCATAGACTAAGTGACATTTTAAAATGACCTTGACAAGTAGGTCAAATGCCGCAACGATTCTTGGACATATTTTGCGTAAGATTTTTTTGTCTCACAATAACTGCTTTTGTTTTTATCCGATCAGCTCCATATTCGGTACACAGTAAGTACAGCACAAAGTACAGGTTATTTATAATATTGACCCAGATTGCTTCCAACATGGCCGACTGGTGCATTTATAGCTGCGAAGACAAAGCCCTACCTGCACGATTGATAGGTGGATCTAGGAAGACTATAGGTTGGTGGGCGTAATAGTGTAGGTGACATGTTAAAATGACCTTGACAAGTAGGTCAAATGCCGTTACGAAACTTCGGCATTTTTTTGCCGGATGTAACAATTTCTTTTGACTCACAATAACTGCATCAGGTTTTATCTGATCAGCTCCATATTCTGTGCAAGGTAAGTACAGGACAAAGTACAGGTTATGTATAATATTGACCTAGATTACTTTCAATATGGCCGACTGGCAGCCATGTTTGTTTTCGAGAGGGCATGTAACATTGTGTCTATAGCCACGAAGACGAAGCGCTGCCTGGACGATTCAAAGGTGGTTCTAGGAAGCCCAAAGGTTGGTGGGCGTAACAGGCTAGGTGACATTTTAAAATGAGCTAGACAAGTAGGTCAAATGCCGAAACGATTCTTGGACATTTTTTGCGGTGCGTACATTTTCTTTGTCTCGCAATAACTGCTTCAGTTTTTATCTGATCAGCTCTATATTCGGTACACAGTAAGTACAGGACAAAGTACAGGTTATATACAAGATTGCACGTCATAATAACAGCTTGTTTTTATTTGGTCAGTTTTATATTCGGCACAGAGTAAGTCCAGGTCACAGTACATGCTATGTGTACTTTTGACCTAGATTACTTCCAATATGGCCGACTGGCGGCTTTCTTTGTTCCCGAGAGGGCACGTAACGTTTTGCTTATAGCCGCGAAGATGAAGCCCTACCTGGACGATTCATAGGTGGATCTAGGAAGACTATAGGTTGGTGGGTGTAATAGGCTTGGTGACATTGTAAAATGACCTATACAAGTAGGTCAAATGCCGGTACGATACTTCAACACTTTCTTTGTCTCATAATAACTGCATCATTTTTTATCTGATCAGCTCCATATTCGGTACAAAGTAAGTACAGGACAAGTACAGGTTATATATATAATATTGATCTGGATTACTTCAATATGGCCGACTGGTAGCCATGTTGGTTCTTGAGATTTCACATCGTAATAACAGCTTCAGTTTTTATCCGATCAGCTTCATATTTGGCACAGGGTAAGTACAGGTAACAGTACAAGATATGTGTAATTGTGGCCCAGATTACTTCCAATATGGCCGACTGGCAGCCATGTTTGTTCCCTAGAGGGCACATAATGTTGCGTCTATAGCCGCGAAGATGAAGCTCTGCCTGGATGATTCAAAGGTGGTTCTAGGATGGCTATAGGTAGGTTGGCGTAACAGGCTAGGTGACATTTCAAAATGACCTTGACAAGTAGGTCAAATGCTGGTACGAATCTTCAACATTTTTTAACGTGTGTAACACTTTCTGTGTACCGCAATAGCTGCATCAGTTTATATCCGATTAGCTCCATATTCAGTACAGAGTCGAATTAAAGGTTATGTATAATGTTGACTCGATTACTTGCAACTGATGTTCCTGAGAGGGCGTGTCACATTACGTTTATAGCCGCAATGAAAAAACTTAAAAATTGATCCTTTTTATGACAGAAAACCGTAAAAATGGGTCAATTTTTGAGACTGAAAACATAAAAAATGGGTGTATATTTTGAGTTTGGGCTGCATATCCTCATCTAAAAATATGGTCAGTACTCCGCAGGTGTAACGCATCGGACAGCACATTCAGTCACTTTGAATAAGAGTACCCCACCAAAACAGTCATAAACCAGGTTATAATGCATGATGTGTTCTATTCTGTTCTAATGTAAAAATCCAATAATGTTAAAAAAATATAATCCTACACATTGGATGGGCATTAGACATGACAAATGTCTTGTTAGTCTAGTAGACGGTTTCATCAGTTTATATGTATTTCAGATGTGTTGAATCAGATAGTTTAAAGAAGTGATCCTTGTATCTACTTTTATTTTGAAAGTTTCTATCATATCCCGTATTAGACACCTTTGTTCTAAGGGGAATAAACCTAAAATTTCTAATCTTTCTTCACATCTCATTGTACTTTTTCTAAACACTGTACGTCCTTTTTGTAATAAGGGCTCGAGGCTTGTACACAGTACTCAAGGTGCGGCCTAATATATGTATTGTACAAAACATTACAAGAGACTTTATCAATATATGATTGAAATGTACCTTTTGAAAGAGTAAAATTTATATTATAGTGAAAGTTTTTATACTGCTAGCCAAAGACAAAATTAACATGACAAAACTTAGTCTGAAATGGGAGTATCTATTAATTTGTTTTAAATTAAAAATTTTGTGCCCATTTTATACCATCAAAAGCAACATGACAGCAAGAAGCACACAAAAGGTACGAAATTTAAATCTGTCTAACTTGGATATTAGAAATAATCTATGGTAATCTGCTTAGGAAACATCAAACTATCAGTAGCTGCATGTTCATAATTGAATAGATAAGATTTTAATTTGGTTCCTTTGTGTGATATGGAATAAATTAGGTGGCCTTTATGTGTTACCTGATGCCACATAATGATGGTGACAGTTTATTCCGTGCATAACTCGGATATCATATAACATACCTGCCAATTCTCACACATACTGTATAAGACCCTAAGCTTCTTTTAATATCTCAATAAGCTGATAAATCTCCTAATTTATCAGCATTTCCAAATGATATTGCAATACTGCAGTTAAGGATAAATCAAGAAGCCACCAGAGAACGCGAAATGTGCCTCTTTTTCCAGCCACCTAATGCAACCCCCCGACCATGCCTAACAAGGGGGCACATGCCCGGGGGTTACTCAAGGTATTTTTATGTGGGGGTGTGCAGCCCAATTGAAAATTTTGGATTTGGATTGTATACTTCTTACTGTATTTTTTTGGATTGCTACACTAAAGAAATTCAAAATTTTGGATTGCTACCCACTGCTTACAGCAAACATTTTGGATTAATTTTAGGTTTGTATCCATAAAAAGATTTTTGGAATTTGGTTTGTATCAGTCAGTTTGCGTAAAAATGGATTGCTACTGAAATTTTTAAAATTTTGGATTGCTACCCTTATATTTCACAAAATTTGGATTGCTACCCTTATATTTCAAATAATTTGGATTGGGTTTGGTACTGCAAGCTAAAATTTTGGATTGGATTCCGCGGCACATCCCCGTATTAAAAAAACCTTGAGTACCCCCCCCCCCGGGGCACATGCCCTTTTCCAATAGCTGTGGCTTCAATTTTTTGGCCCAAAATATCTCATGTAAACTTATTTTAGGTGGCAGGTATGGATATCAATACTCTATTGTAATGAGAGTATAACTTCCCGAGGAATATAACTCTGAATCAAAGTGATACAGGGAGGTTCTGCTGGAAATTGTCCGAAGTTCAGCTGAACCCCCTCCCCCCATCTGACTGTATGGAAATCATATCCCCGGGTTAACTTCAAGCATATATAACTAGGTAAATGTCCTTACTTACAAATTAATCTTCATGTAAAACTATTGCGTGAAAAGAAGATTAATTTGTAATTTACTGATATTTACAGCTCGAAGTTAACCTGGGTATATGACTTACATACTTACAAAGCAATTCTTTTATGTGCACTGGTTGTCATCTATGTAGATCTGGATAGCTACATGTATACGCTTATCCGTTTCAAGCTAAAGGTGCTAGTATTAAACATGAAATCTGTTTAAATCAATAAATAAGTTCTAGATTCTGACAAAATAAAATTTTGCAACAGATAATAAAATGTCACTATGTACAGTGATGCACAACAAGCAGAACAATGCAGTCTGTTGCTAAACTGAGTCAACATAATATAAGATTTCATTATTAATACAACAGCATAACAAGTATAACATATATTTTTGTTGAAAATTTAGACTAATTCCTTACAGAGATCTACATAGTGATTTATAAAATTGTCAACAGTAAGTAAGAGCCCTTTTGTGATTGTATTTGTTTCACAATCAACCAATTATAGAGCTTTTCAAAGACACATGTCTCAAGTCATTAAAACTTGAAAAACTATAATTGCTAAGTACAGCAAAATATAATTTAAAACTCAGAAAGAGTTAAGCGTAAAAGCTGAAGGATAATTTATTTAGCATGTTCCTGGCTCCGTGGGTATGCATGTTCCAACAAATATTGGCACAAGAAACAAAATGCAATTTTTTACTGGGAACATTGTTTGTATCATGATGAAATTATGCTCTACCAAATTTTACTTAGACTAATGCCGTAATCGAAATCACTTGCTATGTTGAAGCATTGTTCCTGTGGACTGGACACTATTCAAACTAGATTCACTTAATTTTGGTAATGCAATAGATAGCTGTCGAACGTTTTCTTTGCAGTGGCTCGTCGTTGTTTTCATATTGGTACTATCAGGTATTCTACGACACACTGAACATAATAACTTTTTGAATTCAGTTCTAAACCAAGATCCACTTACAAAATACAAAAAGAAATTTGATCCATGATTTAGATACACTAACAATGGTGCCACAGCAGAAATTGCTGGATTTTGAACAATAGCTTGCCGGTTATAAATAAAGATCACAGAGTACGACAAAGTTACAATCAAAAACAACAATGCAATTGACATGAGAAGAGCTGTAAGATGGGATGTTTGGCTTGCTCTAATCCTATTTTGCACATTATCAAGTTTTGGGTGTCTGTTGTTCCAGAGGGTGATCACTATTTTGATATAACAAAAAAATATCACTGCTGCAGGAATATAAGACCAAAGAGCAAGCCTAACCCATCCATCAACAGCAAGAAATTCTGAATAATTAGGAGAAAATCCACATATATTGTTTACGACTGTCATTGTCCAGAAAAAATGGCAATTGTACCCAAACATGGTAAAATTGACAAGTATCACAAAGTAAATTACTCGCTTTTTTGTCCATATTTGTTTAGCTTTAAATGGATAGCACACAGCCGTCATTCGGTCTACAGCCAATCCAGCCAAAATCCATGAAGACACTGCCGCACTTGCACGATACAATACTTGACCCAAAGCACATCCAATTATATGTGTGGTAATTCTTCTAGGTACATCGGCTACATTTCTTTCCAAGAAAAACAAAGTGGCACACACCAGAACTATAGAGTCCATAACAGACATACAAGCAAAAAATATGGTAGTTTTTCTGGGATTTTTCTTTTGAAAAAGTACTAGCATGGATAAAATGTTCCCAATAATGCCAAAGGCAGGAATTATGATCCTACCATAAAATCCAATGTCACGATAAATTGCAGTATAAACCTGACTCTCCTTTACATCTGTAAAGTTTAGATTTGACTCTACAGAATCATTCAATGCAGAGCTGTTTCTTCCAAACTCTTTTACGGAAAATGCCATCTCAATGCTTAAACTAATTAAAAATGAAATTCTTTAGATGACAATATTCTAATAATTTCTGCAAAGTTCTAGTCTTCACTTCTTTTCTTAATAAGTATTTAATTTCTTATATTGCAACTGTATCAGGTTATTGTTTTTCTTCCTATTACAGTATGTATACCTAAATTTAATGTCTCCATGACAACTGACTGTCAGTAGACTGTTTTCAATTTCAAGCTGAATTAACCTGTTTAAGGTCTCCAGCTAGATACAAAGAGGTGTTTATATATTTCAACTTATGTTGTAGTAATTCAAGAAGAGATGTGCATATATATATAAGTATATATATATTTTAAAAAGTTAATACTATAAACTTTACATTTATATATTAAAAGTTATATAGTTTGAATATGGTCTTATGTACTGACAGAAGACATTTTTTGGGGACAAAAGATGTTTTCAAAATTTTAATTTAATTTAAAAATTACGCAAAATTCCCTGCACCTACAAACTTTACATAAATAGGCTTTATATATATATATCTACCAACCTGTATCTCAGATTTTTATAAAATTTTGCTTCATTCAGAAGTTATGAATTTTTGTAGTTTATATAGGTCTGATTAAAACCTTCAAGCTTTGAAATTTATAACTTTTAAATAAAGGGATTTTTTATGGTTTTATAGACTAGGTTATATGTAAGTTTTAGCTTTGTAGGTGCATGGTTGTGTGACCTAATTTTTTTTTGAAAATTAAGATTTTAAAAGCAAAATTGTTCCAAAATGGCTGATTATCAATCAGATCATAAGAAATATTTTCAATCTTTTGCCTTTGGATTCATTAAATTAAAGTGTAAACTTTGTAAAAATGTATAATTTCACTTAATTGGCTCTCTTTTCATTTTGATTATGAAAAGTAGTAAAGAAAGACAAATAACAGTATGTATCTAGATCGAGTACATGTATACGTGTCTTTTAAAACTTGCATCATGAATAAAAATTAAATTGTTCAATTACAATAAAAATAGTTATTATACGTAACATAAAAAATTGTTTCAGGCTGGATTAACTTTATTCACTTTTTATGAGCCAGTTAATTACATTGATAAGATAGCTTTCTCATGTTTTTTTAAAAACCTTGATAGGGGTGTGACAGCCCTCGGTCCCAAAATCTTAACCTGTGGTTAACATCCTATGACTAAAATAGCCATGGCCAAAAACATACCTTCTGCAAATACTTTTGAAAAAAGTACTCTATTGTAAGAAGATTTGATTTTTGGCAATATAATGAGCGAAAATCATACCCCTTCTTAAAAAATGACTCTTGAAAAACATACCCCGTTGGACAGCACACTAAGATATAATCATTTGAATGACAGTGGGGAGACCCTGGGTGCCTAACTCATGTGAAGAAATTCAGTATTTGTGCCACCAAGTAAGATAAATTTACTAGATAATTATAGCTCTGCGTATATATATATACAATCTTTTCTATTAAAGTTTAAATAGTTAGGTTGACTATATATACCTGGTTTCCGCCAGAAATCAATCAATGTCATTTATTTAAAAAAAAAAAATCTAGACAAGGATTGAGAAAATAATCTTTGTTTCATGAAACAGCTTAAAGTCTAAATACTGACTTCATTTATATAACTAGTACTCATGTAGCTTATTGTATATTTTACTCTTCGTGTGAGCAGGATTTATGTTAATTAGTCCCAGTTGGTACATTGTCCATTAAAGGCTATTTATACTAAACAAATAGCCTTTAATGGACGATGTACTAATCAAGAGTAACATGATTACTGTTTTATTACTTATAGAAGCATATTTTGGAAAAAGATACATGACAATGTCGTGTAATATAGGTCTGTTTGAACCTATTTTTAATTCAAACTTTGTGATTATATAATCTTCTGCCCAAAAAAAAATCTATTAATCTGAACAAAAGCAGTTCCAATTTAGTTTTCTTATTTTAAACATCTTTAGTCTATCGTTTATTTTTACTAGCTATTTAATCAGTGTGTTTGCTTACTGGAAACAAAACAACAGAACAATTACACTTTTTTACATACAATGCGTTGCAGCGAAATTGGCACCTGGCTGATTCATATAATATATGTTACATGATTACATATTGCACGTTTTGAAAGGTTAAACATTACAGTGATTGTATTGTATACGTGTATAAAAGTTCTATAATTTGTAGGTACCTCTTAAACTTTGCTGCTTTGTTAAACCTGCATCTGAAAAGAATGAAAGGGAAAACTGATTTTCTATTGGTCACAGGCAGTAGCGGTAATAACATTACGGATTAAGCAGAATCACTTTGGCTCATGCAGTAGACATGTGTATAGATGAAATGCCCTGATTATATATATTCCTCTCTATAATTTATACTTTAATAGCAGACTGAATAGGATATCCAATCATTCTCTCAGCAAGCTAAAAACAGTTTACAAGCTCGATCAATTGCAACCATGAGCCAAGTTAATAAAATATATGCTGCACTGCTGGCCTGTTGTATATGATATTTGTTCCTGAGGTAAGCTGCGCAGCATATGACCTGGGCATATCACTACAATGCATATATACCGTACCTGTCGTTTATTGAAAAAAAGAGGTCATTTAAAAAACAGTACAAAAGTTTACATCGCATTCATGCATGCAAGTACAGACACAGAAGTTTCAGATATAAATATGGCACTTTTAATAGCCCTTTTGACAAATAGGCAGAAATAGGAATTTTTGTGACATATGCGTATGCATGCTAGCTGTCATTGCGTTCAATGTTTATTTGATTCACCTATCAGACCTACAGGTTTTTGCAATGCAACATTAATTAAATCTTACATACTAATGGGTGGGTTGACACATAATGTAGCTTGGGTCCTTTGGCTACCATCAACAATATGTTTCTATTTAACTGTATTAGTATTTAGCGTTTGTAAAAATTTAATATTTTATATATATATTAATATGTATGTAATTAATTTATGCATACCTAGTTTTAGCAGTGTGTTTTGAATTATAACTATATTTTATTCTATAAATAAAAATTATAATATAATTAAGTTTCAGAATAATCACATTTTAGTTAAAATATACCAGTAGGTGGAGATAGTGGTAACAGATCTTGAATATTCATATCTTCCATCAAGATAAATATACTAGGTCACATCTATCAGTTTGTCTTGAGGAAATTTCCACCCAACTTTTAAATCAGTCCTCAGTTCTCATAATAATTTACAAGAATCGGAAAATACTGCCTTCACCCCACCACCATCCTTGTTACATCTGATTTGGTTAATTAGCAGATATAATTGAATATTGTGTGTTTTACCCATCTTTATTTTATCATTTTTTATACTAGTTGGTCTTTGCAAACTTTGGGCATGGACCTAAGAGGTATATATATCTACAACAGTCTGCAGATTTCATCATATTCAAAATTGGTCTGAGTTACTTGTTCGGGCCACGTACCATCAACAATATGTTTCTATTCTTATAATTAGTATTTAGTGTTTGGATATTTAATACTTTTATATACATTTTAAGAGTTGGTGCATGCATTTAGAATTATAAAAGTTTAATTAATATATCTTTTAATAAAATCACTCAATTGCAACATATATACTTCGGACATTGTGTTATATTATATAAAATGCTATTTCATCTTTCTGCCATCAGTTGGCAGCACAATTCTCTCTATATATGATCTATGAATCATTCTTCTATTTTAACTATCAAATTGAAAACAGCAAAGAAGAACTTGGCAACAATATTACAAATTTCATCCCCAGAGGATATTTTTTACTGAAAAATTAGATGCCAGCCATTCCCAACAACTGACCGTCAATATATTACACACTTTTATCATTAATTAATATGCACTCACAAGAATTGTTATGTATCCCGAGCTAAATTAAGTGATATATTGTCACTAGCAAGAAGGAGTAGAATAAATATTCATGGAGGTGTATAGTTATGTTATTGCTCAATTTGGTACGTAGGAATCCAATTTTAATATAGTTTTTCTTTTCCATTTTAAAATTTAACAAATTTAAGAATATATAACTACTTGTGCAATACAAGTATCAGAAAATTATTTTTTAGAAATCTAATCTTTATAATAATTTGCTAAGGTCACTAAAACACTTTTGAACAGCCCTGTCTTCCTTTTCCTTCAAAGTAACCCACTTGAGGTTTGTCAGTATATATAGCTTTTTTTCTTTAACATCTTAAATCCCGAATTTCAAAATGCCAGCCAATATTAGGATTTCCATGGGAGCATGCTATGCAAGAAGATTTTGTGTTCACTATATACACAATTTGTAATAATTAAGTGTGATGCAAATATTAACGCTTACATCAATGTGATTGGAAGCCCAATTGATAAGAGCGCTGCATGGTTTTATTTATGACTGTGCACGATGGCTATCATTATGAATTAATTCAAATCCAGCCAAAAATGTAGTTCATGGCGCATTGAAATAGCTAATTTGTTAAGTCACCTATTAATGGGGTGAGCCCAGGTATAAAAGGGCTCAGTACGTATATACCAGTTGAATTCGGGTATGTCAAGTAGACACATAGACAGCTCAAGTAAATAAGCCACGTCTACACTACAGTTTGTTAATTAAATTGACATATATGGTATACATATATTTTCAAGAATAAAGCTGTGACACTTAATTATTCATCGTATGCTTGAAAACAGCCTGATCGAGAAGACTTTGGAGAACTTTGTATGTGTATAACGACAAATTATTTGTCACGAGTGAGCCTTAAGTAGTGCGTTCACTGGCTGGCCGATATATGCCTCTGTATAGTTAAGTTGACACCCTAGCATGTGCTGGAAGCGTATATGTGCATTTGAATACATTTTTGATTATTGATGTCTATAAGAGCTCCCTTTACCAACCCTTGTCAAAAATAGACTATAATATTCAATTATGGCTATTGTAGTCTGTTATGCAAGAAGTACGCTGTAAAAGACAGGGGGAATATAGGGTTTAATCAAAATTTTCACTTTTATAATTTCTTGCTGCATGTGATATATGTTCTTAATTTTATGATTGTTGAAATATCTAGTATCTTTTTGCTGTTTATTCTATCTATAGGATATACAGCATTGGTATCGTCTTTCACGTGATAATTTTCAATATTGTTTATTTTAAAAGAAATTCCCTTTTTAGCTAATAATAACTGTTCCAGCATGAAAAAAATGCGGGCAATAGGAATATGAAGTAGAAAGGGAAAAATATGTAATGTGATTTTTAATTGTGACGTGTAGTTTTGAAGA
>JAOXYB010018074.1:3662-18457 GCA_028565635.1 Phoronis ovalis | reverse complement strand
ATGTATTGTATTGTATCATGTCTTTCACACTTTTTGATTATCATTCCTATGATTGTATTTAAAGGCTATGACAATGACCAGGACCCTGGTTTTATCTTGTGATTCTGCAAGGGACCCCTTTGGAAAGAAGCCTCATGGCTTTAAGGCCTAAAATCCTTGATAGCGGATGAGCAAGCTTACAGACCGCACCTTATTCTAGATCTCACATAATATTCCACTTTACTTTATTTTTTTAATATTCAGTTTCATACATTTTACACTATGTCTTTCAATTGTGACTCAGGTTTTATAATAAGTATCCAGTTATATAATATGGTGCTGTACTTTTTATTATGTAAAACTTTTTAAGCATATTTTATTTGCGATTTTGTACCTTGTTTGTTTTTTATCAGAAATATGCTGACTTATACAGGTTTGTGATGCGGTAAAATGACGTCATAAATATCTGTTATTACGAGACATTGAGGGGAAAATGGGAAGGGAACACCGCTTTTCACGAATCACAAATGATAAATTCCTGCAATCGTGGGTCACGAAAATAATATAACCCTTTCCCACCTCAACACTGTATATAAACAGGTTGTAAGCAGTGCTAATAGTCTATTGGAGGCTCCAAAGAAGATAATTATACTACAAATTATTGTTTGGATTATACTCCTTGACTATTCATACCCATGTATTTTCCTTAGAGGAGCTACAAAGGGGGAAAGCAAGAGGGTTCAATTTCATTGCAAAGAAATAAAAAATGATAATCTTATAGCATAAACAAAAATTTATGTAACGCTATAATACGAAAATAAAACATAACGTTTATCACATTGCACGGACCAAAATAAAATTCAATGATTACCACAGCAGGAAAATAAAATATCCCCTTCACACCTGTAGGAAAATAAGTTTACCCCCACTCTATCTACCTGAATATAGTCTGATGACCCCTATCCCTCTAAATACATAAACTAGTGCTAATTGTGTGTATATATTTATGTATAGGGAATTCAGGATTCTGTGTTTCCCCAGCAATTCCCTGACAGACTAAGCTGATGATGTTAGAAAAACCTGAGTAGCTGTCACAAACCAAACCAATATTTAGTACATTATCCGGTGTGAGCATATATCGGAAACCTACTATAATAAATACAGAATATTAAAAGTTTTTCATTTCCATGGAAAATTGCTGAAATCTATTTCAAAGAAGCTTTGTAAATGTTAAGTTACATGACCACGAAGATAATACAATTATAGATGATACAAAAGAAGTTTAAAAACAAAAATGAAGCTATGAATTTTTTTTATAAAAAACAGATGAAAAAACTAAAGGTACGGTAATTCTTCTCAATTCGTACAACTCCATTATTATCAGCCATTACACACTGGAAAATTCAAAGCTGAATATGAGAAATTGATGATTTATATTTCCTATATATGTATTATTAGACAAAACTTGTTTTTAAAATAAAGTTATGCAAATTGTCTCAAACAAAATTTTGTGCAAATTGTCTCAAACACATTATATCTCTACACTGTCTGCTATAATTCCATGACAAACTATTGTGACATGCAAAATGACAAATCCTTACAAAAAGTAATAACATGTTAATAAAATATGCAAAACAATCAAAAAACAAAATTAATTTCCTGATTTGTCATTCACCTTGAAATCAATTTTCCTGAAATAGTGAGAGCGAGCTTCCTTAGGATCTTCCTAGAAAAGAGAAAAGAAAAAGAGTTAGAAATAACTTACAGAACAACAAAAGAGGCATGTGAAAGAAATTCAAATAGTTTCTAATATTTACAAAAGTAGAGTGTACAGATTTTAGAAATAAGTACACCAAAAATAAAGAAATTTTCCAAACCAGTTTTACAATGTTGAGAGTCAGAATAGTTTACCCAAGAGCAGAATGTAAATACTAATTTGAATATATTATTTAAAAAAAGACAAGAAGAAAATTATACAAATTATAAAAAATGTTTTGCAAAACCGAAAGTAGACAATAATAAAAATTATCTGAGAATGCGGTTCTATGTCTTTTGAAAAGAGAGAATATATTACAAAAATTGTGCCACAAAATGTAAATAATGATTTTAACTTTTCTAAAACAATTTAATTTTCATTTATTTAACTACTAGAAAAACTTCAACTTTTGTATTACTTTTAGTAAAAGAATAAATGTACTGTATTGTATATTTTAATAATTAACTAAATTACAGTTAAATATTTTTGGGATAAATTAGGAACTTTCACTGTTCTCACATTTTGTGAATAGCAAAGTTATGAAATTAGAACAAGCTAATCACCTGACTAGGTTGCCATGGAAATAAAATATCTTACCTCAATCATTCCACTTTTTACATATTTAAGTCGCATCTTTACTCCTACGATGTCAACTAAATAAAGGAAGTCTGCTACGTAATCACAAATGAGCCAGTATACTAAATTGCTTTCAGTCTGGTATGGGAAGGTAGCTCTCAGAAATATTACAGTTGCATTATACATAAAAGCCATGGTGACCAGAAACAACCAAAACAGATAAGCGTACCCTGAAACAAGCCAATTTCACATGAAAATTGAAAGTGTTCCTGTTCTCCAGTCACATAAAAAGGGTATATGAATTCTCAAGATAACTGTACTGCTAATAAGCCAATGATTTATAGTTTCAATCTGTATTAATTTGCATTATAATTCTAAAGCCAGTTTAAGGTGATGAATATTGTTTGGAATATGGCTTAATCACACTTTATACTTTTAAGTTAATTTTAACAAATTAAATAAAAAGGTAGACAAAAAAGTATATATATTTTAAAAGGACATATCTCAAACTTTCTAAATTTGTAACTTTTTTGTCTCTGAGTAGAGGATGTGACATGGATAGTTCACGTTAATTTTTTGAAATCTTAAATTCAAAAGAATGTTAAGTCAAAACCCCTCTACCTACCTACCTGAACCTTCACACAGATAATCTTTACATATGTAACCTTACTATAAAACTGTCTCAGGTTTTTGAAATTTGCTTTGTTCAAAAGATATGAATTTTCAACGTTTTATTCAACCATCTTTGGTACTTTTTCCTGAGCATAACTTTTTGATCAGTGAAAACAAAATGTATAGATTATTTGTCCAGAGTTTTCTATAATTTAATTTTTTAACTCAAAATTGCGTCAGGATGGGTAACATGACCTATTTAAAATAAATCGCGCATTTATTAACTTGTTTTATATTCTTTCTAAATATGTATATATTTATCTTTGATTTAATTTTCCAGAATTTAACTCAAATTATGAGGAATGAATAAGTTTGACGAACAATATTTGCGGCTATAATCATAGTTTAAATTTTTTTTATTTGTTGATTACACTGCCGTTAGATATCAGTTATTTTTGAGAATAGTTGGAGGATGATTTGAAAGATTCTTACACAGTACAACGTTATCCCTTGCTTTTACGTTCCATATGAGCGACATCATCAAAAGACAAAATGATAACATTGTTGCTTAATGTCAACACAATAATATATCCACTTACCATTGGGGTCAAAAGTTTTTGGAATCTTACATCTTCTGAAAATTGAGGGTACTTTCAGCCTACATTTACCACATCCAATGTATCTTTCATTAACTTCAGCTCCCGATATACCACTCAGACGCGATTCTCCTGGGATAAAAGAATTCAACCTATGGCGTTGCACAGGAAGTTCCAATTCTGTACCGGACACAGCTGTGCATATAAAAAAGTAAAAGCATAAAAGTACAATTTTTATTATGAATAAACAAAATAAAATTACAGAAAAAAGTTTACGCATACACTAAACTACATTTATGGCGCATGTGATAACAAAAGATATTCAATTCCTGTATGTCATCGGTGAAAAAAGCATTAAAAATTTAATTCAACAAATTCAGTTTGGCTTAATTACTGTAACTGTTCCTTTACTTTAGTTTACAAAAATGTATATCCTGTGTTAATTATTTAACAATATCCAATCAAATGTGATTCGGAATAAACTGTAAAACGTGAAATGCTTTTTATTATGCTGACTACAGTAGAAGGAGTATAGATGGTTAAAAATTCACACAATCAACGTACCGGTACAACCTTAAAAAATGCATGACAGATGACACATATATAGCCAAATATTGAGCAACGGATATAATTCAGATGTTTACCTTTTAGGGGTGTAAATGGGTAAAAATTGACAAAGTAACTTTGCTTCCATGTGACAGATTTATAAGTTTAGAGACCCATGTATATCCCTATTACAGTCATCTTAAAAATTCATATATTTTTAAATCTTTTCTCAATTACACTTACCACTACTGCAGATTGACAAACTATTCAATCTGGATTTCTGAACATACGAAATAAAACTGCTCCTACGTCGTTCACACAGTTTTCCTACCACATTCCTTTTATCATTATTAAAATGTTCACAAAGTTTTCCTACAGCGTTCCCTATTGTATTCCATTTATCTGTATAAGGGTTTGGATGTACAACCATTTTGATTTTGTTTTTAATGATATATGTTCACAATGACATCCACTAGTGGGTTTCACTGATTACCAATAATAAGCTACAGTTGCAAGGTTTCAGTTCAAGTCTAGTCAATCGGTCAAACTAGTTATGAAATTAAATACGAAAATCTTTCCTTATTTCAATGCATTTTCTTAGTTGTACATGTGTGTCAGAACACATTTGTAATCACCGAAAGATAATAACTTTTTCCTGTTAGTTGTTCTATTTATCACAAAACCTGATGGCATTTTAAAAAACTGTATGCGGTGTGATATTGCAGATCTTCATAACTAATGCTGTCAGTACTCAATCTTGTGTGGTTGTTTGCACCAATTTAATTTTCTTCAAGCCGCAGTGGTTTAATAAAATGTGGCTTTTTAACTATAAATTATACAAAGTGGTAGCATTGTTGTCTATATAGAACTGTACAGCTATTTTTTTAGAAAGATGAAAAACTATGGAAGCACTGCATATAATCCTTATTTTTAATAATTATTATTATTGTAATAAAACAATATTCAATAAAATCTTACCAAAATATTGACTGCTTTCATTATCTACATCTTGACTGCTTCCATAGTACATAATTCAATTAAATTTCACTAAAACATACTCCTTAAAAGCTACTGTACAAATAAGTATGACATTACAACATACATTTAATCAAACCACAGCAAATTATGCATGAGCTACTTGAGATAATATCAAATATGAATAATTTAATGGCAATTTCGTAATGAAGTCTTCTTAACCTAGTAATTAGTAAACAGCCATAAGTATAATTAATCCTTGTGTACTGAAAAATTGTACCTAGTATGCCAATTAAAGCACAAACATTTTAATGTGAGAAGTTATTGTGGCAAATTTTAATCTCATTTGTTACTGCATCCTTACATGTATAGCTCCTTCTATTTCATGTTTTGTACAGGCATAAAACAATAAACAGCAATGTATACAGGTTTGTAAAATAAGACATGATATATAAAAACGTAATGTTTTTCAAAATGGAATCACTGTTAAATCCCAAGATACTACAGTTTTCAAATTAGAAGGTTATAATAGCTGTCATTACATTAATTTCACAGTCTCAACAATATGACTATCACTTTGTAAAAATGTCAAATAATTTCTCCATTATATATTCCATAAAACTATCAGCACTATTTGTACCAGGCTGTTGAAATGTTTTGCACAAAAAAATTACTGTTGTTAAAAAGTTTGTGACATTCACAATTTAATTAGGTTTCCAGTTTTTCCCTGAAAGAACTTGCATTTTGAGAATTTTTCTAAACCACAAAACCTTTTACCAAATCTAATCCTTATCCCTCTTGTTTATAAGCGGAATGTATTTGAACATGAACGAAATATATTTTTTACATAATGAAACTCAATAGACCTATTTAACAAAATGTCTTTCTGATATTGAGTTTACACTTTCTTTACATAGTTCAAGATATCCTGTGATATTCTCTATCACATCAAAGCTTCAACTAACTAATGCGCAGATTAAGTATTTTCTCAACGATATCACAATGTAACGTACACGTACTGGGCACAATGTCGCAGAAGATTAAAGTTTTTTTTCTGCCACCAAATTAATTTTGATGAAAGGATATATTCTTTAGGGTATTAAAAGATGCAAGGTAAAAGATGTTACAGTTAATCATTTCATAGCTCAACTCTTATTCTAAAATTTTAATTTTGTACATAAAAGGACTGTAAATGTGCATTAACTTGAACAGAATGATAATACATAAAGACGATTAAGTGCATAGTTGGCTAACATACATAAATAGTTTTTAATCTCTGCCACAACAAAACTTATAATAAAATGTAATAAAAAAAAACTCTGTACAAATTAGACCTTTAAATGACCAGAAAATTAACACAGGAAGCTATATGTTGCTATGGTTATGTTTTTTTACAAATGGATTGCTAATTACTTTATGTTAATAAGCACAAAGTACTTGTATAATTCCAAAGTATGCCTGCAACTGTTGTATAGCCATATCAGTTTATTTATATTTATACTATAAATATGATAATTAATGAGGGCTATAGGGGGTTTTCACGAGCAGCGAGCAGTGGGGTCTGCTAAGTCCGAGCAGCGAGCATTGTCTTTCGGCGACCATTTTTTTTTGTTTGTTTTCTAATTTTTTAAACTATTCTCTTTTTTCGACGTTTTTTTTGGTTTTTTTGCTCGTCGAGTTTTTTTTTTGGTTGTTAATTTTTCTTGTTAAGTGCAAGCAGCGAGCATTGCCAATTTTTAAGTGCGAGCATTGCACCTTGGGGGTACCCCCTCCATTAATGATACCTGTAATTTTTTGTTGACATATCAGGCTAAATCTATACCACAGTATGGACACCCAATTTTAAAACATAATCTAATCCCGTATACCAAATGATCCTAAATCCCAATTGTACTGATAACTAAAAAAATGTTAAGTTAACTGATCACATTAAAAAATAAAAATAAGTATGTTACCATGCTGCATGGTTCCCAAAAAAATAGTTAGCAGTAGCATTTTCGTTAAATATCATTTTCAGTTAAGTTAAAAATCATGGTACTTTCAGTTATTATATAAATATAATTTTTTACTTCCATTGTTGCTTGATGCACTCTAAAATAAATTATTGGACTAATCACTTCTATACACTAGCACAAATGAGGCAGATTTACATATCAAATTATGGCTCGACTTCTATTCTCAATAACATGTAGTAATCATCATTAAATACTACATTAATTTGGATTACATGTTTGGTGCTGCCACCTGGGAAACAAAAGGATGCATTAAAATTTAATTTGATCTGGTATCATATTTTCTCAATATTAGTACCAATAAAAACAGGTTTTCAAGACACCTAATTTTTGCATATAATTTCTTTTTTAAATAAACTATTTATTTATTTATACGAATATCAAATGTTTAAAAATTGCGTTTTTCAGATTTTCTTTGTAGAATTGATAATAATTTAAACTCCAACTATTTCTGTCAACATATGCATAGCATGCTCTCAACTCAACAAATTTTTATTAAGAATTCATTTTGTAATACATCCTCACCTGACTTGGTCATACTTGAAGTGGATGAAGGAGTCGGTGGCAGCATTGCCTTCTCTTTAACAATTCGTGTGCGTCTAGAGAAGGCACGGATTAAGGAACGGATCCTTTCACTCATAACGCTACTCATTCCAGAAAAACTTGCACTGGATCGAATCAAGGATAAAAACAGCATATTCTATTACACAAGCTTATACTGTTAAACTATCAATATCTATTAAGTTTAATAAATGCAGTCTGTATATATAGCTATAGTAATCCTGTGTTAAAGAATTTTAGCACACAATGGTAGCTACAATAATTTCTGATACATCTGCTAGTACGAGGCGTTCACCACACTTGTCAAGTAGCTTTAATTTTTGTGCAGGAGGTTGATTATACAGATTAATGTTGGAGCAGCAAACACCTAATTAAGCCTTATGAATGGGGATGAATGCAGGAGAGGTTGACCATTTTTAATTTTGTATCATCCCTGCTATTTGCATTATTTTAAAACTGGTACATCAGTCGAGCCATACAATGGATAAAGTCTAAGCTGTTATACTTACACCGAGCTGACATCTGACATTTCTGAGCTAATGGAATGCCTTTTGTTAGCTTGAACAAATTCACTCCAAGTTGAAACCATACTTTTCACACTAGGACTGAGAAGTCTGGCTGGAAATTTTGGAGTGTGCAACTGATCGACATTAATTCTCAAACCAGATCCTTTTGGCGATTTCTGAAGTAAGCTCTGTACAGAGCTTGATGACAATGTTGAATCACTACTAACAGCGACAGAATGTCTTCTGCTATCTGGAATAAAAAGATTTAACAATTCATTTTCCGTTGTCAAATGGATCAACTATACTAAAACTGATATTAGATAGTACAAATTAAATTAATATAATAGTTTAATTTAAAATAATTTTAATAATGCAGCAAATTAAAATGAACTTTCAAAGTTTGAAAAAAACAAATCACAAACAGTACCACTATTTTCAACATCCATGACTGTTTATACTATTAAATGAAATCTATCTATTAATTTTCTAAATATAGATTTAACTTCATTGTACTAATGTTGCCTGGTATGATTACTGAATACAAATTTAGTTTCAAGAGCAATCAACTATAGTTTCGAATTTTAAATACATTATAAATATATTAAGTGCAGTGACTTTTTCAAAGTTTTGATAAATCAAGATTTAAGTTAAATAATGTAAACACAGAATATAGAAAAAAGTTTAATATGTGATACTTGTATCCTGACAGTATAAATTGCACTGATTTAATTGAGGGTACTGCACAAATTTAAATAGAAGCCTAGAAGTGGTATTTTTGCATAGAAGACATTATTAGAAGCCCGAGGATATTGTTTTGATAAGTTAACATTTCTTAATTAAAGATGCTATACACATGCATTGTTATTATATGTGACAAATAATATACTGTGAATGAACTGCATTAACTTCTTTTAAGTATTAAAATAGTAGTAAGTAAAAAATACATGAAAAAATATGGCTCTGAAACCATACCTGTTTCACTTCTCAGTATTCAGGTAATTATAGAAGACAATAACTCCACCAAAGTGTCAAGAAAACACCTTTTCAAGTGACTATCTAAGTGCTACATATAAAATATAAATGTCACAAAGTCTTCTTCACATCACGTTCAAACTGCTTCTTTAATTTTTACATAACACGTATCCCTATAAATGTCAGAATCAAAGAAGTGATCCTAATTGCATTAGACTACTAAAAAGATATTACTGTGCACATTAATCAGATATTTCAAATCTTTTTTATAGGAAAGTAGTGTAAATGTATTATTATCTAGCAATACAATCTATAATCATCTTATTTACATGTAAAGAAAGGCCAAGCAACACAGTTAATTACAAAAGTATATTGTAGCAGTTTTGTGAACAAAATGTAAAACCTTTCTAACATTTACAATTAATGTGAATATAACATCCGCCAGTATTATTTCAAATAAATTGTAATTTCATATAAATACAATAACTTTATTTGCATAAAAAACGATAAAATGATTTAATTCGGATATAATTATGAACTAAACGATTTTTATATAATTCATTAATTTTTCTGTAGTTTATATTAAATTTTCATGCTTTAAACCAAGTTACTCAAAATGTAAGTCTCAAACATGTACTAACTCATTCAACATTATTTGTCAATTACATTTTTACAGGAGGGTAAATCAGAACGTTGGAAAATGAAAAGTGGTTGCCATGGAAATGAAAATGTAGAACTGTAAATATATAGGAGACAAAGTTGTTATAGTTAGCCTAATAATTATATAATTTATAGGTCAATCCTGGCTGGTCATCTACTTCCTATTAACTTATTAATCAGTTATATAACATGAATATAGGTGCATCAAGAGATATTCAGTTGTCAGTATAACAATTACAATATTGATATAATATGACATTTGTTAATTTAATCATACATTATGCAAGATTTAATAGTGTATAAAGTAGAGCTTTTAAAGTCTATATAGCTGCATTTACACACTTGGTTTTACAAACAGTTGGTTAAAAATTCCTATATAGGTCAATACTGACAGGGGGCTCTGCTTGGTGGTTTTTCAGGCTTTTTCACCAGTTTAGTTAAGGAAATGGATGATTATTTTTATTTTAGGAAAGGGTTGGGTTTGGAGGTGCAGGGTACGAGACTCCCCGTATTTACTTTTTGGAAGTGATCTCCTGAATTGGCCTATATATAGGGAGTGATCTCTTGTACTTTTAACGGACTGTTTGGAAATCCCATGCAGTTCTGGGATCCCAGTGTAATAACAGCTCAAGCGAATCCCGGCATACAACTATTTCATCATATGCCATGATAAGCAGATATCTCTTTGCCGATACCGCAACTCGCACAAATAAAGGTTGGGTCATGCAAGGACACACCTCTCCTAAATTTGTAACTGAGACATCAGCATAGGCTGCACCATTAAATTTATCTTTTAAGAAGTATATGAACATGCAACTAAAACATGCTGAATATGTGGCAATCAAAATAGCTAGGACAAGTAAAAAATATGACATACAAGTCAAGATTGTAGATACACGTACAGAATCAAAGACAGATTTAAAAAAAGATTCAAGTAAACCAATAACACTTACGTTTAGCTCCTGGTACGGCCAAAGTATTTGACTCCAGTGATTTTCTAGTGACGTTATCGCTGGATTCATTATGACTGTGTTTTTTAGCCCTTGGTGACAATAAGTCAGCAATATGGCCACTATGATACGAAAACAACGAATTTGATCGAAATCGCAATGATTGCTCAGGAGCAACTTCCTCTGCAATTGCCTCATCCTCAAATGTAAAAACAGGATTGTTGTACCCATTCTGAGACGAAGCATTATGTTGCACATGGGCATCTGTGACTTGAATTAGAGGTGTTGTAGGACTTGTGCCACATCTGTGATGTGAAGTATCTGATAACTTTTTTTCACAAAATGAATTTGGCGAACTTTTCCCAGACATTTTCTGTTACCTCCAGATCACTGCAGAATGAATATATATTGACATTAACAATATTAAAGTTGTAATATAATGGTAAATTGTATTTGGTCTGCAAATTTTTGGCTACCTATAAAAGAAACTTTTGTACTTACATGAAAATCACATGTCTGTAAAATTTACTAAGATTATTTTCCATGTTTTGACAGTTTTAATTTAAAAAAGAAATATGCTGAAAATGTTGAACAAATTTACTGGTAAGAACCTGGATTTGGTTTTATGAATTTTTATTCTCGTCTTCACTTGAAATGATGGTGTGGCCTGAAATAATACCTTAGGGTATTTCCTGGTATTAAGACTCTTTTTCTGTAAAGACGAATATTTCTGATTTTTGTTACTTCAGGTAAAATATCATTTGAACATTTTATATAATTTCTGGTTTTACTAACAAATGTCTGCAAAAAAGGAAAGAATTGAGTACAAGGGAAACAAGTATGGATTTTGACATTTACCCAGTGATACCACCACCTGAAACATTCAATGTGAAGCCGGAAAAATCCCTACTATTAATTTTATAACGTTACTCAAAACACTACGCTGCTAGAAAACAAGCTTATTTTCATATACAAACATCAAAATACTTATCACATTTAATATATAGTAAGCTTAAAGAAAATCAACGACCAGTTGGTTCGGATTGGCATATTACGGGGTAGGCTCATGTGTATATAGGCTGTTGGAAGTTCATATAGCTGAGGGTGATTAGACACATTAATGCAGTTAGCCAATTTATTAAGTTTAGGAAGAAAGAGAGCTTGAAACATCATCTCAAATATTTTGCCCATAAAAAATTAATATTTCAGCCCCAGATTTGTGGTACAATACTTGACTAAAACTTTATTAAATTTAAACTGCTCTTGGAACAACATATTTCATGGTTCAATATTTATTCAATTGTCCCAACCCACTCTTACTACCAGATATTTTGATATAGTTTCTCATCAAGTCCAAAACATATTTTAAAATAAACAAAATTTTCAAATTTGGAGAATTGTTAACCAACAGTACTTTTAACGAAGAATCAGAATTCGCTATTATATAACCACATTTGGTTTGACATGATTCAAGACATGCTCAGATATATCTACCCCTTATCTCATGGAAGTGAGGCACAAGCGAGATCAAAAACTGAGTTTTTCTCGAGATGTCTACATAATGCTTTATTTGTCACGATACGATATGCATAGAATTAATTTTTACAAGCACTTAGAAGCCACACTCTCACCTGAGGACTCTCACTCAACAAGATTAATAGCTAAGTTAGTCTATAAGGACTAATTATTTTCTATAACTCCATTGAACTATTAAAATATATAACACAGGTTATTTTAAAGTGTGAATTGGTTACCAGCATTTTTAACAAAAATCTTATAAAAGATATGAAAACATTCTTGGTTAAAATAATAGAATACTGTATCTATATGAACAAATTATATAATCAATCAATAAATTTTACCATACAAAATAAATTGTAAAATGTTTTTTCTGCAATTATGTCATATTACAAATATTGTATTTAAAATCATTCTGGTTGGAATCTATGTTTCAACTGTATGGGACATGCAGTGCCAAATTCCAGCATTACTTTTTTTGCGAGAACAAAATTTCAGTCAGTTACATTGTTTACTATTTATTATATAATTAACATTTCCCCAACTCATTGAATTTTTTAACACAGCTGTTGAAAACAATATAATATTAAGATTAATTTGTTCGAAATGAAAGTTCCAAAGTACAAGATTGCAAATTCAAATTTACCAATTTAAGAAATAATGTAAAATTTCAACAAGTATGCTGGAAACCCAATTTTTTCATATTAATTTAACACCGAGGATAGTTATGAGTGCTAATTTTTAAGTGCCATTTCCCCTTGAGTACAAAATATAAAAAGCTAATGCAGTTTTTAACAGTACTGAAAAGATTGCATAAATACATGTAACTTTTCAGATTAAAGCAAAAATCATGCATTTTTATTCATAGATTGGTTGAAAACAAATTAACTCCCAATCCGCTCTATAACCAATCCGGTCCTAGGAAGGGGATTATCAACCAACCTGACACGCGTTGATTTCTTCAAGTGTGTTGTAATTCAGACTACAAATTCATTTAGTAAATAAACATGAAAAAATTCCAATAAATATTCACACTGTTTACATATGTTTCTATCATAAACAGAAACTTAATGATTGTTTGTGTAAAAAATTTGATACCTCATCAATTTTCCTACCTGTTAATTATGATTCCAGTTGAATATGGAAAACAATGTTAAACAAATAGCTTGTTGTAGATGAACAATAGAACACATCTTCTTCTACATGACTGACAGGAACCCACAACTTTTCACATCAATGTGTGTAACATGATATGAACAAAGTACTGTATTCAGTTATATTTACCTGATATTAATTTTTGTGCTGAGGTACATTTTATAAAGGTACCTTATTGTCTGTATGTGCTCAGTAATTTGAAATGTATGCAAAACAATGATCACATGATTAAATGTTAAATGATACATTAAACAAATTTGTGCTTCTTAACAGAGAAAATCCAAGACTGGTTATTGTTTCATTGTAAGCGGTGACTTAATTTTACACATTAAAAAAATTAGTTGCTTTTTGATGAGATTTCAATAAGGCAATTGACTGTTTTACAAAGTTTTTTTCTCATACAGGAAAGTAAAAATTTGAAAAAAGCATTCCTACATTATGTAAAGCAAATATAAGGAAAAATAATACTATTTATGGTTAAAGGAAATGCAATTTTCCACAATATAATAGCCTAATAGATTACTTCTATAGGTAATTACCCACCTTTAGATCTGTTTCTATGGAAACAAGAAGCATATAGCAACATAGGTCAGATGTCAAAAGAAGATCACTAATGGTCAAAATCAATATAACCAGAACAAATCCTCACATTTTGAAATATCTTTAGTGTTTTCGGAAAGACACTTCAAGCACTCACCTGTAGCACACAATGGATGAAAAATGTTTAAGTTTATCACTCAGAAATAATACACAATTAGCATTTAAGTATCTGTAGGCACTATAGTGAGTGTTAAAAAAAATCGTTTATTAACCGAGGTCGCTTACTTCAAACTAGCAAAGCCTAAGGTTGTGAAATCCTTGCTTTGTTGTTATCATAAATCAGCCAATTTTGATCCAAAAACAGTCAAGTGTGAGAAATATTCTGCTCATGTGAATGCAGAACTTTCCAGCAGTGAAGAAAAGGTCCTTTGGTCAATTTTAATAATTAACATGAATTATCAAAAGATATAGCAATTATTGTGTAGATTACTTTTAATTGTTAATATGTTGTGGCTGCAAGCAATATTACCAGAGGAATATTTTTCCAAAGTGGGCCAATATATTACTATCTTTTTTATTTACTTTTAAAATTTCAATATGCAAAAACGTTGTTAGCAATTGATGTTGTACTACTAAAAAAAAATCAGTAAAATTAATATATGGAGGTGGTCAAGCAAGCAGGTGTATAAAGTTAGAAAATGAAAGTTTTCAAACAAAACCCGGTTGAGCTATTTAGAAGGTTGAAGCTAATGGAGATAGTGACCCTAACTGTGGGGGAGGCAGTCAATATGAAAGTGGACTACTCATGTTCCAACAATTTTTTGTGTGGGGGAGGCAGTCAATATGAAAGTGGACTACGCATGTTCCAACAATTTTTTGTG
>JAOXYB010018073.1:10913-35467 GCA_028565635.1 Phoronis ovalis | reverse complement strand
TGAGCGAATACCGGTCTCTTGCACTTCACAGGTTTAGAAGTGTGGTTGAGCGGCAAGCAGGATATTTCGTAATGATAACAGTTATACCACATACAGCCAAAGGCTCTGATGATATGCAGAGAAACAGCCCTTGTCTCTACTCCTCTATCAAGAGTATCTTCCCATCCCTTGACACCAAACAAGTGCAATCAATAATCTAATATGTATATTACTGATGGTTTCCATCACCTTACTTACAACTGGGAGGGAACAAAGAAATAGATGATAGTTAGACAGTACTAATGTTCAGTTTTCACTGTGATGGGTACCCACCACTGACCAAAGAATTTTGGAATAATTTGGCAAAATCAAGCTCAGGAGCACATATTTTTAACATTTTCACTGGAATTGAGTCAGGGTCGCGTCGGTAGCTGTCCTTTCTTTCTGCCCTTTGATATTAATAGTGTTACACTATTTCATTTTACAGTTGTTTTGTGTTATCATCCAAATAGACCTTTCTGCGAAGATCTTGGCCTTTTACTTTGCAGTTGTATATTCTAGACCTTCCTTATTCAATATTCATTGGTATATCACTACACCCTCCTTCTTCAAGCAAATGTTTCACAGCTGTCGGGTTCAGATGTCAATTTTTTTATGATTCCTAGCAGTTGCAAACATAAATGCTGATTCCATGAAAAAGAGAAAACTCAATCGATTCAACATAAACTTACAAATCCTGTAGTTACTCCGCGAGATTAGATGTAGGCTTGACAAATAAAGACTCTTAAGCAAAATAAGTTATCAAATTACCTTAACTGTATGGCGGACCTCACTAAATGAACCAATATTATCAATGACTCGCACAACAATTGTCACTTCATTATCTAATTCATTCAATCCCGCTGGAAGTCTTACTAGTTGACTAAGCTGCGGATACCTGTTTTCTGAAAATAGAAAATAACATAACTGTCATAAAGAAAGTTCTTTCTTCTAGACTGATTATTTCAACAGGTAAGTAATTGTCGTCTAGAACTAAAAATTATCAAATCACCTATTTAAACTAGAATGTGTAGTGTCGCATGGCGACACCAAGTATATGTCTTCTAATACAAAGTTTTTGACATTGCAGCCATTTTGGATTCAAAAAATCTAAGGAAGAATATAAATTAAAGTAAAAATGTAATATTGATAAAGGAATTTGAAAAAAATTGATAAAAACCGGGATTGAACCGCGCGGACCTTTGGATCTTCAGTCTAATACTCTCGCAACTAAGGTATTTCTCCCGCTATATCATCTATCACATTAGTCTCAGTATATTGTAATGAAATTGCAACAGAGTTTTGCCGGGTTTTCGAATCCTTTCGTATTGAGTCCTAAATTCTACATAAAATGACCACAGCATATTATTAGTACATGCGAGAAGTAGGAGCTGGGAGTACATAAAAAAACTTGACTTCATTTTATTATTATTTCAGCTAATCATATTACTTCATTTGCTAGTTTCCATCATTATACATGGCAACACCCAGTTTGCTGCCTTCCGTTGTCACGCGCAATTGCTAAGCAAACACGAAGTTGGTGGTGCCAACATGGTGGCACCCTTATCTGACGTGACGTGTAGTTGTTTATAGTAGGATTGAACACCAAAATGGTCAATGCTTTGCACGGTCCAGTATCAACTTTAAAGCATTGTTGGCCTTGAAAGACACAAAGGGTTATATTACCCAAAATCCTTCGTGCGGTTCAGTATCAACAATCCTTAAAGAAAATAGAGAGTAATACAGAAAAAATGTAATAACTTAATACCGTCAAAAATTGTCGGGGGTTTTTCTGGATCAATCTGTTGATAAAACTCATAAAACAATGGCTGATCTTTATCTTGAAATCCACCACACACCATTTTGAATGTAGTATTGATAGCAACACCATATGGAGGATCAATGGAACAGAAGTGATCTTTTGTCGTGGGTGGATCATTCACTTCAAAGGCATAAAAGTTCTGACCTAAAAGGTAATCACAGAATTCATGTCAGCCATTTTCATTGTTTAGATGATTAAGAGTTGACAAGACATTGTATGTTTCTATGAAAATCAGCCACTAGTTAAACATTTAAAACAGGATAAACTGGAACTTAAAACTGTTTGCACTGCATAAATGAAAACGCATTAAAGAATATGTATATATGCTCAAGGGGGACAGAACTCACCATAATTATTTGGAAATCCATCACGATAGGAAGAAACTCGAATCAAGAATGTTTGTCGGTAGTATTCCGGCTTATCAAACAATCCTGCATCAATTGCCAAGTCAGCTCCATGTTTTCCAGTTTTAGCAGCCGGCAGCCATTTTGTCTCACTGAACAAATAGTTGCGGTAAATATCATATCGGAATCCAGTACCATTATACTTTGCTGGATACACAACATCCCAGCTGCAAAGAATAAGGGACTCGGAAATTATAATGGATAATATTTTGAATACAAAAATCAATGTGAAATGTTGTTTTATGTTTCGTATTCCCCAAATTTTCACTCAAGCTTTTATGTCAACATGTTACACAATCATGTAATATCCAAGTACTTAATAATAAGTTAATTTAAGGCCATGCCTGCTTTGTTAAGCAAATAGCATTATTATAAATAGAGTCTATCAACAACAAAACACATTACCATTCCAACAAATACGCAGAATAAAACATTGAATTTCAAGAAAGAGCAATATAATATTCAAGAATTAATGACAGTAAGACCATGTAACACAAAGATTAAGATCACAACAGGAAATAAATCTTTATTTAAAATTAATTACTAAAGCATTAAAAACAATACATCAAAAACATTTGTACCTATAGTGATACTTCATTATCTTACGCCAGCCATCTATGACAGATTTCAGTGCAAATCTACTTGTTGGGTTTAATACGTCTTTACAGTTGTTTATACACCTGTAAAGGCAAAAAATAAGCGGAGGTCAAAGGAAGTGTTATATCACCTTTTTCTTTTCATACCAGAGAATCAAACACTGACTAAATTATATCAGGTGTCAGAACAATCATGGTAGTTTAAATACTGTAAATATAGTCATTGCACCATAAAATACAATGACATACTAACTGGATACTTCAAATGTATTTCAATTTGTATTGACTCTTTTTTGACAAATAAAACCGCAAATAGTTATTTTCTAGCATCTGGATAAAAAATGAAACTTACTCCATATTTATTAGTGGGGGATCCCCTTCAACAAGCACTATAGTCTGGTCAAAAATTCCAAATCTCTCGCCCTTTCTGACGAGTAAACGAATGTTATGGCTTTCTCCTTCAAACATGGCTTCTGTATCCAACCAAACACTTCGATTTTCATAAACTCCAAACATAGGTTTATCAGGCTGTTCTAAGCTGTAGTTGATATAGTTTGGACTTATGATACCTATATAATTCAACAAAAGAAACTATTATAAATTCATGAAAAAATTTTACAAGAATGGTTCCACAAATTTTGGGAAATTGCTAAAATCTGACAAAACAGCATCATCGAGATTGTGATGCTCGGGCAAACCTTTGCATTCTGAGACAATCAGTTGTATTTTAAGACATTTTTAGTAACAAGAATTTAGGAGCAAAAGAGTGAGGGTGACAGGTATATTCTTCTGTGGTTGTAAGATAATAAAAGGAATTATAGCAGATGTGATTTATGTCAAATTGATAATAAGCAACTTTTAATCGTACCTGGTGCCAACAAACCACCAACAAAGCAGCCAGAAGATGCATACTTAAATGTATTATCCAACACCGTTGCACTACAATTACTACTTCCTGGTTCAATGATTTCCGTATAATTCTCATTAAAAACTGGCCAAGCATCACAAGGACGTTTACATAACCAGGTTACATTTAAACCTGCATACTTTCCCACAGGATCATTGACATCTGGGTCAAATGTACCTGGGAATGCTTCCAGAACTAACTGCTGTCCAAACTTGAATGATCTATATAAACCGTTAACAATGCGGACCTTTATTGGAGTTTGGCCAACACGAATTTGAGTGTGATTTATACTCCACATTCCAATTTCTTCCGCCATGGAGATATTTAAGGTAAACTGATACAAGCCATAATTCAAAGTGTGAGCAGGCAGGTACAATGTACGCATTGACGTGGAATTCAGTGAAATATTTTGGGAAACTATGTCGCTGGAAATGTCAAACCATGTTTGGTTGGCATCATCAAACATGTTCACAGTCCATCGGTAGTTGGCAGATACAATAGAACAGTTTAAATGAATCTGGGTGTATACAGTAAATCCTTCGGACTTGTAGACGGTACGAGCGTCACAAAGAGGTTCAAAACAAGCATTTGGAATCTCAAGATCTACCTCAGGAAAATCACATATACCACGTGTTACTCCAAATAAAAACTCATTTGACTGGCTTGAAACCAAATTTGTTATATTCATTGACATTACATGACGTCCCAATGTCCAAAATACATTATCGATGCCCCATTGTCTGCCATTGCTGTTCACTTCAGCTTCGTCTAATGGAGTAAAATGAGACATCAAAGCAGCATTGTTGCCATAGTTGCGTGAACATTCCGTATGGTTCCCCATTAGGATATACTGTCCATAAGTAGCACGTGCATCGGCAAAATCGATATAGTAACAAGCATCGGTCCCAACTCCATCAAAAATTAAATTGAACGGATGCGTCTCATTACGAGGGAAAGATCCTGGATCTTCAACACGATTTATTTGCACAATGTCCTGAATAATGATATCTCTTAGTATTGCTGCTGATTGTAAAGGGTTTGAGCTGTTTAACATGACTTGGTAAGTGCCGGGATGCAAATAGTAATGCTCTACCCTTGGTTCCTCTGTAGGGCCGTGTGTGAAGCCATCTCCAAAATCCCACCAATATTCAATATCAGTACCAGTACTTTGGTTTGCAAGTAGCAAAATCCTTTCATTTGATGGATAGTAATTTGAAAACTCTCCATGACCATCCATGGTCCTCTCATCCTCATCAACATAAAAGATGTCTTTCTTTAGACCTGAGATTTCAGCAAGAATGCTGTGAGTTAGTTTCATAATGACTGTAGAGACGTGATTCCAAATTGTTAGCGATACATTAAACTGGCCAGATTCTATGTAGGTGTGATTTAACACTGTACAAATTTTTGTTTGCGGTTCAGCACTGGGTAAACCAGAACAAGATAGGCTGCCATTACTTATCTCCGTGTTATCACCAAAATCGATGCTGAAAATAAAAGTGGATTTATTAATAGAAATTCTTTTTCAGATATATAAAATCTAGATTCACATGCACAGGCCTTTTGGGTTCTACCTCTGTTAAGCTTTACTAAAAATATAACTGAGCAATAGCAAAACTGATTATTTAAGTGCAAAAAACAAAGAATACTCAAATATTTCATTGTCATTTTGAATAAACAATGAGAATCAGTTATAACAAAGGACAAATATAATTATGACATACAATGAAAAACAATACCCAATCAATTATGTAGAAGATCTTAAGTTTTAGTTTATTTACATATATTGTACAATTGTTGAAAGAAGTTTGTACATTTACCTATAAAATGCATTTGTAGGTTTAGGAACACTGTCATTCACAAGAAGTCGAAACATCAGAATAATCTGTTTCTCAGGCATCGGCATAAGGGTCAATAGTTCGCCAACAAACTGGAATCCTACAATAGGATGCTCCACAATAACTTCTTGCTGTTGTGTAAGATGCTGAGAAACATTTCCCAGTGTATTAGATGCTGTGACTGCCACTTGGTAATGGCCTGGGAGGAGGTACAGGTGCTCTGCTTCACAAAATGCTTCGTCTTTATAATTGGTGAAATTTCCACCATCTTTAAAATCCCAAAAATAGGTCACACGAGTGCCCCAGTCAATAGTGCTGTTAAAAATAGCAGTTTCTCCCACACGAATGATTCTATGTAATGGTTTTAGCATTATATTTTCAATTGTTTGATCGACCTCCATGATGGCATGTACTGTAACTTGACTCACAAGATTTCTTGCTATAACAGACACATTGTAGGTCCCATGATTGCTGTAGTTACTAAAGAAACGTGCAGCATTAGCAGAGTCAATAAACATGGAGGCATTAGCTTGGAAACTAGCAGTATCACTAATTTCAAAGGTCACATTGGTCGGAACATAAAAATCATTCCCATCATACATTATGTAAAAATCAGCAGAACCTTGACCTTGATATGGGATATGGACACGATTATTAGTATTGATACTGAGGTGAATATTTTGAACAATGTTTTGAATGATCATTTCAACATGGCGTTGTTCCTGGCTTACATCATTTGCAACGTTCAGTATCACATCATAAACACCAGACTGCGAGAAAGCATGAATATTCAGTATACGATCGGAGGCCAACAAAACTTCATGATAGCTAGTACTGTTTGCACCATCTTGAAAAATTAGTTCACTCCGAAGACGTGACCCGAAATCCATAGACACTGTAAAATTCACTTCTGATAAAGTTGCAGCAATGTAACGATCGGCAACTATATTCAGATTGGTTATGGGGTAATCAATCCATATATCAACAATTGATTTTGTAGGATCAGACAACAAATTATCAGCCAACACACTTAGTGTATAATAACCAACAGCTGGGTACATATTTGGAGATATCTCCACATACCATTCAAAATCACCAGCTTCATGGACAGGAAGTTCTGTTAATTGATTAGAGATGTTGAAAAATGACTTTAATGTAACAGCTGTGCCATTCTGAATGCTTATAGAGACATTTTGACTATTGTTGAATGCAAGGGTTGGAGGCTGATGAACAATAAAGGTTTGTATTGGGATTTGCACTGGGATCGTGGTAGATGTGTTCTGGTTATTCCATAGATTGGAAGCTTGGACCGTGACGGTGTAATCCCCTGGTTGTTCATAGTAATGTGAAATGGTAGTTTGTAGAGATACAGCTGGAAAATAAATTAGACAATATTGAATTAACAATATTACATATAAAATTGGAAAAGTGTTAAGTTTGCATGCAAAGGTTTCAGCATCATGAAATATTCACTGATAAAGATCAAAGTTTTGAAATTAGGTATGATATCTTAATTTCCTGTTATGTACTGCTGGTCTTAATTCTAACTACATTTGTAATCACCATTTTTTAACACACATCTAGTAAACTGTAGAATGCTCAAGTTCAAGACTAATATCTCAAAATGATAAACAAGCGGTCAACAACTGATATATGCTCGTTCCTAATTGTTTTTAATAAGTATAACAAGCTACATGTATATACATCCTGTATTACTTATCAATAAATGAATGATAGCTAACATGGGATACTACCTGATAGGTATATCCGCAAATGGAATGAAAGCTATTTATTCTGCTGCTAGGCGGCTAAAAGTTAAAAGTCTCTCAGAACAAAGAAACTTATACAATTAACAAATTAAAAAATTCACTTCATTTCTAAGATGCAAGACATCTTTTAGTTTATGTGTATACAGGCATAAATTATAGTTTGTAGTATAACACTTATAATTATAGTTATTGTTCATCACCTGCTAATCTTTTCTATGTAACTGAACTCATTTAACATATTATTTGCACAATTACATATAGTACTTAAACTAACAAAAAAAATGATCAGGAAAAATGCTAAAAAAGAAATGTTTATACGTGTAATAAATATATACTCAAACTCCTCGTCAAGAATTTCATCAAATGCTTCCAACATTTTACTATTACCGATTGTTCAATTTGTCCTCATGTTACTATCGTTTACAACGAATGCAGTCCTGTTTTATAGTGGTATTTCATTTGTGACGTCGCATTTTATAATGAGGACATTAGTTATGCAGCAAAGGCATTACCACATTAGGTTGAACTGCAGCTGGAATCTTTGTGAAAATTTAATCTACATCATTATCATATCATCACAAAGCATTTGTATTTCAAAATGTCAATGTTCCCGTTGTGATTCAAGCTGATGCAGTAATGCCTTTGCTGCATAATGTCCTCATTACAAAATGTGACAAGATCACAAACGAAATACCATTATACCACAGGGTCGCATTTCGTTGCAAACGATAGTAATATTCAGATAATACAAATGTCTGACAAGGTCTATTATCTCTAAAATTGTATCTAAACAAATGTCAGAATGCCTATATATATTCAAAGTAAAGATCCCTTAGCCCCTTCCCCGGTGAACTTAATATATGATAACTAATCAATGTTACAAGAATCTGTCTGTCTGGATGCTAGCCCTTAGGAATGAGCATAAAAATGTAACAAAAAAATACTAGAGAATATTTTCTTCATAGATAAAATAAAAATGTCTTACCATCACAGCCTAAGAGGCCTAATCTAAAGTAAGGCTGACCACTGACTTGTTCAGGAGAAATGCGTATATATCTGGCCACTATGGGTGAAGGCAGGGGGATGGTTAGGGCTGTAGACATGTCACTGTTTCCAATCTGAAAAATAACAAAAAGTGATTCAGATAATATTTTGTTATAGTAGACCTGAATTACTTATCTCCGATAAATATTCATTCAATTCCAGCATATGTCAAACAATAGCTTAGTCTAACCAACTATGGAAGAAAAATACACTGCTTATGTAAAAAAAACAGTTCAACATCTTGAGTGGTGGTAACCTCAGATCATCAGAGTGAGAAAGTCCGACAGTTCCTATATTTCACACACAATGCGGGTAAATTTAATATTAATTACAAAACATAAAATTTGGATCTACTTTGATAAGTATCACAATTTTATTACAATTTGTAACAGTTCTAAAGATGCCACTGGCTTATCAGTCAGTTTTGATATACTTTCTAGAATGTTATTTAATTTCACTCCAATCTTCAAGAATTCGTTGAGCTAAACAGTTAAACAGGTAATATTTGTAAACACCAAAACAAAATTTCAAAGAATGTGTTTCACATTTCCGTTTTTTTTCTTATTTACAAAATGAAAGGTGATAGAAGCTGGAGTGCTTTTACTCTTTTTTAAAGCCTTTTTTTCAATGAAAGTATTTTACATAATTTAGTTAATGTTCTATTTTACTACTTTACATACATTTAATATTAATTGTTTATTTAGCAAAGCAATACAAAATCGCAATTAATACGTTAATTGCAGACGTGTTCCCATAACAATAATGAAAGGTTAACTAAGTGCACCAAACAAGATAAAAACAGTAAAATCCTAGACTATTCCTAAGCAGACCGGGTAATTGCTGATCAACTAAAAATAGTAGTTTCAAAAACAATAAAAATTCTCTTACATTCTTTATGTGCATGAAAAGTGGGAAGTATTATAAATGGTAGAAAAATTAAATAGTGCACATCCCAAGTGAAAGCTAGCTATGGCCATGCAAATACATTAGCACCGCAGAAAATAATAAATTGTTCCAGCAGGGTTGCAAACATTGTGAATTTACTATTTTTATACCTTCTGCTTCATTTATGTACTTTTGTGCACATGTTGAACACAGATTCACATATATGCGGGAAAAGTAAAAAAACTGACGTGGGTGTGAGACTAACAGACATGTGAGCGGCCTCTCTAATTGTTGCACATCTGATACCATCACATCCAAGAATATAAACCTAATTTGTCAGCTACAACTTTTGCAAATGAAATGTCTAACAGGGGTAGTTTTGACATGATGTAATTCTTACAATGTGTACTCCTATGTCTGTGTATGTGTTGCCATCAGTGCTGTAGGTGACATTAAAGCTTTCCAACCAAGCTGAACTCACTTCATCCCCTTGAATCACAACACTGTGAATAAAACTCAGCGCAGACAATTCAATCTACAAGCAATGTAATAATTAGGCCTTTTTGTTAATTTGTGAAAATTGTCTGAGTCCACTGCAGGAAACCATGTACAGTATATAATGCCCTTTATTAAAAATGGTTCAGCACAATTTATTTATCCTTGTACCTGAAGTATTTTAATAATTAAAATTATAAAAAGGTGCACACTTCAAAACTATGAAAAGGCAACTTTCCAATCTTTTCGATGATTATGTATTAATTGATCATTGATCGTTAGCACATGTTCATTGTATTAGTACTGCAGTCTTCTGTATCACAATTTGCATAGGCACTCTCATGTAAAATAAATATTTTTAAAAATGCATCAAATATGTTATACTTTCAGTAGTATGGGTTACTATTTGCAGTTTCTTAGTCAGGTTGACTTATGCCTTGTACATTTTTCAATGGGTGGAATTAAGAATTTATTTGTCCACTATTCTAATATTATACTAACTTAATAAACTTTATTTGAGGATTCATGAATAAATCTTACCTCAACCGTGTCATCATTTGAGTTTAGCATAAATGCGGCTCCTGTTTGATTAATTCGTCCAGAGGTTGTGCTTGTGTTGGCACTAAGTCCCATTAAGATGTTAGTCAATGGAACACGCTGCATTAAGTCACCACATTCTGCTATAATGAAATTCAGAATCATTAAAATTCAATGAAAAAGAATTAGCCGTTACACTGGTTGGGTCTAATTATCTGACTGTTCTAGATTCATTTTAAGAATCTTTCGTCATAGCCGTGTATACATATACCAAGTTGGTTTTGCTTCCATCCCACTAGGATTATTTTGCACTAATTCTTCCTATTAACCATGAAACTGGCAAAAAAGTGGCGCCATTTATTAGGTACTACTATCGGCCATCCTTTTTCTATGCCATCTAGTGGCGACATGTGAAACCATTTCAAATTTGCAAAATGTTTTCTCAGAATTGGGAAATCTTAAGGTAACAATGGGCATTTTGTGGAATATAGTTCTGGACCATTTACAAAAGATGACATGCTTTAAGACATATATCATCTGGGAAAAGATTATGGAGACGATAGTGTTTAAATTTTGAATCCGGGTTTTGAACACTGCAGCTAAGATTTGTGGGATCTTCTTTTGCAGTTAAAACTCTATATGATTTTCAAAACGTGAATGATTTTCTTAAAGTGTGCATACAGATTTCACTATAAACATGACCGAAATACTGCAAATATTTAACGAAACATAAGTAAATTCAATTAACTTTCACAAGTGTCTTTTCAATTTTTGCTTGAAAGTTTCTTGAGATTTTAAGGTTTCATTAATTTATGCCATGATACTTCAATATGCTTCCTAAGAAATATTTGGAAAACAATTAATTATAACTTCCAATAAGAAAGTTGGCTTTGTGGCTAAATATTTACCTTTAGAGGTGTAAAGAGTAACTCCAGAGTCCACTTTGCGGAGAAGGTATGCATGATTTAGTAGATTTTGACGAAGCAAAATGCACTCAGAAGTGGTCACATTGACATAAAATCCATTACACTTGGTAACATTCTCATTTAAACACAATTGGGCGCATGCTACGGTTTCGTTACCTTTAAAAATTAAAATATTAAACAATTTCACAAAAACAGCGATAGTTTGTTTAACTTGTATACAAATAAGTTGTCTATCAGACTAACATTTGTTATAAAAATTAATTATCAGAAAACTGTAAGGCAGATTAAATCATACACCACAGCACATTATTGTAAACTTTCTTCAGATTGTACACTCAAATTATGCAATGGATTATCATTTTCAAAAAAACCCCAATTTTTTCATCATATTGTAGTTCAACCAATCATTGATAATATTTTAATATAACATTTTGATTACTAATAGTCTGCTTGATAGTTTTCTTTTTATGCTGCACCACCTGATGAACAAATGACAAAAAACACATATCCTTTCTAAAGCAAAACAAGTTTTGATACAAAACATAACGTTTCTAAAATCAAACCCAAAATGATATTCCTTTCCTCTAACTGCTAGTTACGGTTATTTACTTCCAGCAGTTTGTAGTTAAATAATCTTAGGACTGGGCCAGTATTGATAACATAATACAATAAATTTATGCAAAATTTCTAAAATTGTCCTTCAATTCATTCAACTGGTTCAAGTGTCATACTGTTTTTCCAAGTTAGCTAATTTTAACAGTATAAAGCAGCATTTGTAGATTACCTGAGCCAGAAAGAGTTTCAATTTTATATAAGTCTGTTTCCAAGGTCACTCCATTAGTAGCATGAAAGTAGTTCAGGATTTCATTCGCCTGTGATGTCATTGGATGAACTATGGTATAATTACCACCATCGCCAGTGGTAACAAATAAGGATGTGTTAGTACCTGAAATATAACATACAAAATAGAACCTTTTTTGCTAGGCACATGGTGTAGATTTGGAAAAGAGCACTTGGGTTTTGGCCTTCGTGTTGAAGATTGAGGTAAAGTAACACAAGCATCCAATAACACAGTTTTATAATGCAAAAAAATGCATCAAAACATTTGCTAGGCACATAGTACAGATTTAGAAAACAATGCATCAAAAACTCCTGAGGTACATATCCTTTGCATGCAAATTTCACGTGTAAAACTGAATTTCAGTATCTCCCCTAGCTAGCAATACCTGAAGCCATTGTGACAAGGATGTTTGTCAGTTGACCATACATTGCAGCAGGTGGTGCATCCAGATGAACCTGTAAACCTTGTACAGGGTCTTGTATTACAATAGTTTTCTAAAACAGTAAATGCATAAATTGTGAAACATTTTCTCACAAGAACAGGTAAGAATGAATTACCCTGCGATAGGTTGCATAACTATTTTCTTCCTTGCCTGTAATGTTCAGTTGTTAAGAAATATTATTTTGCAATGAATACAAAAATGCTCTTATCTGTTTTATTCAAGGTTTCCAATAAGACAAACGTTCTTAATTGATAAGCCCAGAGACTTTAATATTTGTACAATTTTCCGATTATAAACCTATGAGATTTTATTTTACCCGAGTATTGTTACTTCTTTTGAGCTCAGGTTACAAAAGTCGCATTGATCAGGTAAGTATCAACATGTTTTTAATGTTACATGCAGTGTTTCATTTAATATTTAGAGATTTTTTCATTTTTAATAAAAACATACTTTTTTCTGTGACTGATTTCGATTTGTTTCTCATCCAAATAATTAATAGAAATACATCTGCATGACTACTCATTCAGAATAAGTTCTGGCGGCCTCTGTTGCTGACTGTCAGTTTCCCATCTCAGATAGATGTCACTAGTGTTGGTGAAGATGCCATGATGATGTCAAAAGCTATGGCAGTAAACACAGTGACAATTGTCCCATAATTGATACATTTTGATTAAATAAAGCTTTTCCAGTAACAAAACTTCAAACTGTACCTGAACAGCTAAGCGTGAAACATCATTTTGAGCTTCCAAGGTAATAGTGTATACGCCTGCTTGGAAGTAGGTATATTTTATGTCCTGTGTCGTGACCTCTTCAGAGGTGGCATTACCATCGCCCAAAGTCCATCGATATCGTACTGAACTACCAGGGTGACTAGGAATTCGGAAATGGAAAGGTGTGCGTGTCTCACCTAAAATATTATAAAGATGGTTTACGGATAGAACTAATTCTTGTACAAACAAACTTTTTTAAAATTCTACACACTGAATCATATTTCTGCCCAGTAATTGACAATGCCATACAATGTTCACATATTATATTTAGTTTTCATCTTTGTTCATGTTGTGCAAGCACAAACTTGTATAGGGTTAAAGGTCATAAAAAGGACATTTACTAATCAAAATCACCCTTTTTCTTCACAAATTTATTAAGACTAAATATAATTCAAATAAGTAAACAGTCATCTATTAATTCACTTACTTATTGTAGAACATAAGACTTACCAATATCAGGACAGTCAATGGTCATGTTAGCAACAGCATACTGTGATGTAACGCAGCTCACAGCTTGTAACGTTGCCTCAAACTTCATCCCTGTCACATCTACAGTTACATTATGTTTACCATCTTTATCCACCAAACGATGTTCTGGAGCAATCAAAACAGTTGGCCGAATGACCTTGATTTGAAGGTCATGGTATGCTGATACAACACTAGCATTAGCAATATCAGAGGTCAACACAAATTCAGCATCAGAAGTATTCCTTTCATTAAAACCAGTCATTGCTTCTGGGTTCAGGTACTGCTTTTCTTTCCCTGAACTGCTTGTTATTATCCCCACTGCTGCAATGGATGGGAAATACAAAGCTGGAATGTCACCTCGTTGTACTTGTAACTGCTCTGTAATCGGTATCTTAAATATTTGATAGTTATCAGTTACTGAAGTTTGGATGGTAACCTCGCCAACATACTGATAATTCCTGAGTGGCAAATCTTCAAAGGGAGGCAGCTCCCTGATGCTTCCATTGCCAAGTTGGATACATTCACGAAGTGTGAGACTATACCCATCACCACTTGAGCAGTTTCGGCGTAAAAAGTGCAGCTGCTTGGAGCAAATTGCATCATCCGATATACAGCTCATGGACTTGTAGCAGAATACGGTGTTAGAGTCAGGACAATGTGGCCGATAGATCTGAAACACAAATAGATGACAAACATTAACAGAAAGCATGGGAAAAGAGGAAGAACATTGATATACACCGAATACCAAAGATAAAAACACACATGTGCAATTTCTCCAACAGAATCAAGGTTTACTCTTTGATGCAAAAGCCTCACATCTCTAATCCTCCAAAATGAAATACTGTAGAATTCTTCGTGACATAATGTCTAATAATATTTCCCTGGTGAAATTCCCTGTCTTCAACATTACATAATGATGCTATTCTATTTATTTAAAGATCCTCCTTTAGAAAATTCTGAATATACTTTAAGCTCATGTACAGTAGCTTATTATTTATAAATGACATATCTTTGATGCAAAAAGAAAAGGATATACACAAATAGCTTAAACAAATGAATACCAAAACTAGTAAAAGAGAGTCACTGTTGTTAAAGCTATAAGCATTTAAAATTCAAGACAAAACTTAAGACAGAGCGCCATACAATGAATAAGACTATCCAAATGATAGGTGAATTATATGCACCTGAAGTCTTGCTTCACCAGGCTGATAAACATAAGCCTTAAAGGCAATGACAGTCCCATTATAATGAAACATCTTATTTGGCATAAGATATAGTCCAGGTTGAGTCACATTTTTCTGTCCAAGGTTTAACTTCCCAACAGCATACAATACAGTATCTATAGAATACAAAAAAGTAACATACAAATAAGAGGCTTTTAGTAGGACGATACATATTGGAGCAAATTTCAACTTTAGACATTATTTTTAGCGGTACTTAGCTCCAGTGAATGAGACCAGATTCATGAAAGATCTTAGCAATGACTATTATCTAAGGCCACCAAGCATATAGGTTGTTTAGAGGGCGCTACTGTTGCATGCATGTTTACCTGTATGTCAAGCCCATTTTTATTAATAAAAATTCATGAAACTGGGGTTGGAAAAAATTAAGGATCTGATATGATTTGGTTAAGGACAACTAAATGTAGGTATAAATCTATTTATTTTTTTCAAAATTATGTTTTATATTTAAATTCAAGCAAGTTTTATGCAAAATTCTGCCAAAATGGCGATCCTTAGCAGCCAACGTGTGAAGTAACATCTCTTATACGACAGTTTAAAGTGACAATTTAATTATTCTATTGCCTCTAGATTACGACATGTGGAATGCTAGGATTGCTGAACTAAACATCCTCATCCAGCCATGACTGTAAACTTTTATTAATAAAAATTAGTATAAAATTTAATTGGCTCATCATACTTTAAAGATATTTTTTTTGCATAAAATGCTAATTTTATAAATATTTAGAGTGATAATGTAGTGCTTTAATCAGTCAAGATTATAACCATATCAAGTAATACTATATTATTAGTGGATTATGCTTGAAACTATTGATATTTTGAAGGTGTGTGTATTATGGGTGGCCATTTTTTATAGCTACCTATATGCCACCTTAAAAAGAGAGAGTTACACCACCTATACACTACCTTAAAAAGAGAGAGGAAGCCGACTTTTTGTCCACAATCAAATCTCATGTGCATTTGTCATACCAACATATTTTTAGTGCTCAGAAAACAAAGAAAATTTTGACATTACTCAAACCAAAGATGCGACTAAAAAAAGTGTGAATGGCGTGCTCCCAGAGAATTGCTGCATTGTTCATTCACTAAGTACATGGAATGATTTTATCAAGCACTATGATTACCTGGTGCTCTCATTGTATATGTATGACCATCATCATCAAAATCAAATGACACATTCATGGAGGTTCCATGGCGTATCGTTAAGACACACTGAAATTTCTCATCCATCAAGATATATTCTGGGCAATAGAAACTAACATCACGAATACGGCTGTGCACTTCTACAAGTACGGTTGATGACAGTTTCGTCTCTTGTCCATCTATGATGTCTGATAGTTCTGCATGAATCACCTGTTTACCTTAAATAAGCAACAATACAATTAAATTATTTTGAACAGCAATTTTATAACTCTTCCCACTAGAGGGTGTTTTGAGGTTTACTGGCTAATAGACGTGTTTCACAAATTTATTTTATCGCAAGGCTAGCTTTAAAGTCTTTTTTAAATAGTTTTTAAAACCTAAAGGCACAATGATGTGCATTTGAATAACTTGGTAAAATTAAACATGATCAAAATTTACTAAAACAACAACAAACTGAAAGGTTTTACATAACCAACGATAAAATTTCGTGTTTGAAGACCAATTTCTATAAAGGAAACTCTTAGCCCCATTTGTTTTAATTAAATATTTAAACTTTCATTGTGACAGATGTTTGCAGATCCTCACTTAGATAGACAACAAGCCAGAATTAACATAAAAGAGAAAGAGGTATTTGTCTGAACAATGTATTAAGATTTACAGGATGCCCGCTTCAGATAATCCAGAATCTCTTTACATAAAGGAAGTTTCAATTGCTATTATTTATAGCAAATTAGAAATGGCAAAAACTATATTACATTTGCTAATGTCTTTTGTAATTTAAAGAGAGGTTCCATCAAATTCCCTAAAACCCTCTCTAGTATAAATCAGTCACTGATGTTTTATGAGTTATACCTAGGTGTGAAAATTCATGCGCCTGCATCAAGGAAGTGTTATCAGCACTGAGGCCATCATCTCCAAACAATAAATTTACCATGGGTTCTTCTCCTCCAGTTTTTACAACAGAGATGTTATAAGGTTCGAACAGCTCAAATATGCCTGTAAATAAATAATGTTTAAGTACAAGGTGCAAAGTTACGTATACATTTATGAAGAACAAGTCATGTGCATGAATCTTCTATAAATTCTGGATTTGGATGACTAGTCAATAAACATGATTGTTCCATCACTGAAATTTAATAAAATCCACACACATAGATTGAATTATAAGTAACTTATTTCTGGGAATAAGTGCTCAATGGGCTATTTGCATGTACTTTGTGGAGTAACTATTGACCCCAGCTTCTGGTTTTGTGAATGAAATCATGCCAGTGCACTGAGAACTGCATCATTGTTTATTCACAAAATATATATGCTCTGAAGGTTTTGGCTCATGCGTCTTCACTAAGCACATGCAAATAATCTTTTTGAGTGTTTTCATATTGCCAACATACTGCAAATATATTTTGCTGTCAGGAAACATTTCTACATTTCTATTTAATTAAGCTATCATTTTAGAGTGTAAATAAATTTATTGCACTAATTTATAAATTATGTACTTTGGAAGTAAATACTAGAGTGAAATTAGAACTTAAATTGAAAATGAATCGTTATTGTGTGTAGAATTATGTTCCTTGCATGTTGGTAGATCAAGGAAACTATATAATATACCATACCATGTGGCTTACCTTTCATAAAACAATGGAAACCAGGCACGGAACTATCAAAGCAACATCCTCTACCTAAACATGTCTCCTCAGAGATTCCAGGAAAACCACATCCCACCCTGTTTGTAGGCTCAATACCACCACACACTGTAAAAGAATTATCTATCACTTTTCACAATATCCCTCTTCATCTAAGAGGTGTTGCTACATGATCAAAACATAAAATTCGCAGATGAATTCTCACTGGAATTTGGTGATTACATACTAGAAAATGAAGAAACTTATGTTTATTGCAGTTCCATGGTTTCCTTACAATGTATATGATGTTATTGTACGTAATACAAAACTAAAACAGTAGAGTGCCTTTGAAAAATTTATTTTCAAAATTTTTTATGACATAAAAATAGCAAAACAAACAGCATTATAGTCCTGTGTAGATGACCTTTCTAATGGATAACTGCATAGTGAGATTATTTCAAAATCAGTAGCAAAATCAAACCTGAAATGTCCACAGCTGCAAGGATATTTGGGACTCTGTAAACATTTGTAGCATCGACTCCATTGCCACAGGTACTAGAACTGTCTCCTGGACACGTAACATTACAGTCAGCTGAACTCACATTCTCTGCAAGCTGATTACCACAAAAACAAAGCCTATCAGAGACACTTCCAAAACTGAAAATAAAATAACAAAATATGTAATTTTATCTAACAACACAGTTTCCTGATGGATGCACTATGGACGTGCAGTGCAGATGAGTGTTCTATATAATTTTATAGTGATAATATCCTGGGATTTATATAATGTTTCCAGTAGTTGGCAGACTTCTACTGACCAATGTTTAGATCTGAGCTAGGTTTTTACACCTTATCTTCCTGGTTGGTAGTGAATTTGAAACTATTCACCTACAACATGAAATGTGAACGTGCTATAACTACTACACCACAGCAGTTCTCTTGCAAACATATCTGTCCGATCTTAGACACCATCAGCCAAAGAGCCGTGTATTATAAACTAACAAGAAATTAATGGAACATTATAATTATTCAGTTAAAAGTTTTTACACGGATTAAATATTTACACTAGCAGATCCAAGGACAAAACTTGGGGATATACTGTAATAAAACTTTAGTTCTCAGTTTACAGTCAACAGGGTAGATAACTTCAAAACAGGGTAGATTAGTTTACAACCAATTGAGCTCATCTGACACTTCATTTTTTATTCCAGTTCAACTGATCTGACACCAGGTGGGATCTTGGGATTACGGGGATGTGCCGATGGTATGGGTTATCTCTTTTTCAGTTTTTGAGGAATGTTGGTGTAATACGACGGTGTACCTTAATTTTATGGCTTGGTGGTATAGAACGATTATGATTTTTGAAGGCATTGGTCTTATTTTTCACAGAAAATAGCGTTACAAATAACAGTATTCACTGCGACAAGCCGTAGGCTATCATAGTAGGGTCATGCGGTGCAGGACTAGACTTCTAGAGACTGGATTTAACTTAAAATACAATAACATACTAGGCCCTGTAACATTTTAAAGTTTGCGAACTGAAACAAAATATACACTTTTGATATAGAAATGTAATCTTATTCTTAGGTCAGCTTTATGACTGGTTTAAACTCACCAAGGCAAAAGCAGTCCCGGGCAGCAGCCAGGAGACATGAAAATAATAATATCAATGCCGCCAAATTTAAATATGAAGCAACGTTTCTTCCTCTAATACCAAAGAGCTCGCTATAAAGGTGACATCATCAGTTTGTTGCAAATATTGGAATCTTTTTCCCACAAAATACAGGAAATGACGATTTTGTCCAATATTTATTGAAACGTAGAAATTATTGATTATTTCTAACTAAAAAATAATTGTATTTTGATCTATTCAGATATAAGTCATTAGAAAATTCAAGAATAAATATAATTATTGAATAAAAATATCAAAAATTTGTGGGAGTAACCTTGAGTCTATAATATAAGCCATAACAAGTAAATAATTATATGATAAAAAGCAGATACTACAAAGTTACAAAAACGTATATGCAAAAAGTTTTAGTGTGTGAGCTTAGTAGGGGTTGTATGTTGAGTGTGTTTTCCGTATCCGGCACAGATATAAAGTGGGTCCGTCAGTGAAATGATGGTTACGCAAGCTCTTTACCGTCGCATATCGCGTGAAGGGTGCCTTTTTGAGGACTGAACGCAAACTCGGGAGTATTTTTTTACCCTGGTCTTGCTTAAGGTCCATTTTTGGTGATGAAAGTCTTGCTTAGCGAGATATTTATATGGGGGAATTGGGTCCCGAATTGAAGGTAGTTCGAGACGGAATTTTTTTTTTTTTTTGCTTGTGGAAACATTTCAGTCTTGGATAGGTACCATTTTTGAGGGTGGTCTTGTTTATAGTACGTTTTTCTGTAGTTTATTAAATTGGAATAACTGCGTGGAAATGAATATTGTTCTTTTAAGAAATGAAAATGTAAGGGGCATAATAATAAAAACTGTAATTTATCTTCTGTTATATTTGGGCAGTGCGGTCTAAATCTAACTCTGGAGGCAAGACCGTGATTTGCAGTGGGTTTTTGATATCTACCAGTTTCTATAGCAAGATCTATTTGAGATCAAAATGCTGTTGATGTTGTTTAGCCATCGAGTTTTGGACTTGTTTTTTAACAGTTCTTCAGTTATATCACGCACAAAGTTTTGTTTGCGCTCGATTGTCTCAATCCCATTCTTCATTTTTCATTACAGTTCATTTGTACAGCTGGTACTCATTGCGTTGTGTCCTAGGTTGTGAAGTTCATAAAACGATTAATACATTTACTGTTGATAGTACTATTTATGCGATTTTACTAGGTAACTTAATATTACGCAACTGGTACCTATCAAGGTCGTCTAAGACATCTGTATGCGGCTCTGTGTGCCTAGTACTTGAGCCATTTCATAATGTTTTGTCATTTTATTAAATAGCTATAAGAGCCATTCGGAGAAACTCAGTTGGAATGGGACACAATATGTCAGAGGTTGCTACATATACACCGTCCATACGTGCTTAGTTTCTACCATGCCAGGATTCTTTTTGAACTAATGGCTTCACCTTCAGATATCATAACATGTTTATTTTCGAATTGATTTGGAATAAATAAACAAACGATTTACCAGATAATTCAACGTAAATGTTACTGGTTCTGACAGAAAAATCGATCGAATAAACAAGCGACAAACGATGAGCGGAAACAAGAAAAATATCAAATAACAACCCCTTATTTAAAAAGTTTCTAAATTTAATATAACAGATTTTAGAAAATTTAACTTTCTGTGTATATTAACGCTGGTCTCTTTCATCTTAAGCTGTTGGAATTGTTAATGCTCAACTCTTTTCTTTTCAAATTAATGTGCCACTTAAAGCAGAGATCTTTTAAAAATTTTAAAAATTGATCTACCCATAAGGACCATTTGAAGTTAGAGTTCCAAGTACATTGTGAGAAAATATAAGATTTGAAGGTTAGTCTCTTGTAAACAATGCATTGAAAAATATCTGTTTTTTTTCTAAATATCATTTCATTTATGTACTGCTAAAATAGAAGAAGTATTTTTCAAATTATTCTACAGGAGAATAAATACCGCATGAATAAAATATTTTACGTTACATGTGAATGGTGATGTATGCTTCTAGTGGTAAAGTTTGGATGCTGCAATTAAATAGGGCCGTGTATATCTGAAATAACAGGAAAACATGCACAGCGGACTAGTTCTGCCGCATACATGAATACCTTTGGACAGTGGCGGATCAAAGATTTTCTGAAAGGGAGTGCATATTTTTATTTCGGATACATGTTTATTCTTTCATGCAAGATGCATAATTGCAAGTATTATGGTAAAAAATATATCTTTACAGAGATGCCAGCCAACCTTTTTCTTAGGAGGGAGATTGTTTGGGTTGACTGAGGAGTGGGATTGCTTTACACGCGGTACTCGGCCTTAGTTGAACGTGGATATAGATGCGGGAGGGGAGTTGTTTCCTCGGGCAGAAAAAAATTTGATTTTTACATGGTTTTCTGCTCTCTGATACCCGTGTTGGGCTTAATTTGAACAGAGATTGTTTCCAAGAAAATGTTAAGCAAACAGTTTATAATTTTAATTAGGGACTTATCTCTATTTAATATCCTTGGTCTTTTAGAACAGGAACAGCATAAAAGTTTGGCAATAAAAGACTCCGGAAACCAATGTATAACAAAAAAAAATAATAAAATAGCTATAAATCATACATGAGGGTATATGGTCTTTGAAATCGTAGTTGTTTTACCTGAAATACCTGAAATATTTTTATTTTTAAAATCAACCGAGCTTTAACTGATGTGTTAAAAAGAATAACCTTCAAAATATTTTATATACATTTATTATAATTTGTAAATTGTTAATTACAATTAAATATTCAAAACATTTTTTTGGGGGGAAAAGGGGGAAAAGGTTCTTGGCGCAATTTTTAATTTATATGTAGCTCAATATTCACAAAATGTAATTACGCAAATTAAATTTGAAAACGCTTAATTTTAATGTAAAAACTACTATAATATAAAACGCAAAATACAGTAATAAAATTAAAACGTAGCAGCAACTTACATGACAGATAAACTCAACAAGTGATTTGAAGTAAATAATTCATATTTTACAATGTTAAAGAATTACCTTCGTCCAGCTACCCAACATTGATGGCTACATACATTCCCAGTCAATTTACTCGGGTTATAAAGTGCTGCTGATTTGTTGAACTTTCTACTGTCCGGGTCATCTTTGTAACAGCCTAGATTGTCTTCAACATGAAAAAATAACACATAAAACACGGTTTCGTGGAATTCTTTTGGTCTTATGAAGTGAAATCAGATAGATATTCAATTCCAGTAAATACTAATTTGAAGTGATTATTGTTAAATTTAAATTCCATTTTTATTTTGCATAATTATACCATCTTTTACAAAATTAGATAGCGCTAAAAAGTGCACATTTTTCTCATAAAAAAAACTGTCAATGCAGTTCTTCTATTTTAAATTTTACAATTACATATCTCAATTATAATCACTAAATATATTTCATTGTTTCTTATCAGCTTTTATATATTCTAATTTTTTGCTGAAATATTTTACCCGCTAGAGTGGACTGTACAGTGTTAAATCGTCTTCCAAAAAGTAATAGTAAAAATACACCCGGAGAAAATATCCAGGTCCGCATCTTAAATGTTGCTCCACTTCTTAACAACTGCCTAGTTCTAAACTAACCACGCTTACGCTCATAGATAAAAAATATTGACTCAAAAAAAATATCGACTGTAAGGAAGATTCGACGGAAATGAACCGATTTACTCGTTTGCGAATGACATATTTTAATTGATCTTTGGTGTATTGAATTAAGTTACTCAAACAGAAACTTCTGTATGTTCTAGATATTGCAGGAAATTGTACCTTATGTAGACAGTGTTTATTTAATGCATTTAAAGAACATGAAAATGGTTAATGCCCCAGGAATTGTAAAGTTGTCAAGGCAGTGTGCCAATGTAGACTGCACATCGCATAAATCTAGTCATCTTTTCATCATAAAATTACTCTATTAATAGTATCATCAATCAAGTTACCTGGGAAATGTGTAATTTGTTGATCTGTGTATTTTACCACGTTAGAAAAGCCCAAAACAAATATTTTGTCTAATAACAAATTCAAATTATTTGCGTTTTTCATATCTTTAATAATGTCAACAATTGCTTTACTATCTTTTTAAAATGCATTTTATTGATTAACGTTCAGTTAATTTGTAACATATGACAACTCTTTAATTTGGTCGTCCCTTAATTATGGTCCACTTTGACCTTCCAGGTAAATATAAATATGGGTCTCTGTTTTGAAGTTCATGTAGTACTTTTGTTGTTGTAGTACAATCGGTATGTTTTTCCGTTTTCGATATGTGCCATAAAAAAGAAAAACACATAGATAATTTTTTTAGAAATAAGGATCCGTTTATCAGCATTTTGGCATAAAAATGAATCAATTTTACCTTAATATTACATTACAATATAATTATAATTTAATATACTTTTAAAAAGTGGGCAGAAAAAATAACAAAATCCCTAAACTACACATGTTTTTGACAAAATATTACTGAATTAGCTTTAAAAACAAAAGTTAAGTTGAACTGAGGTCAGTCTAGGATAAAACATTATTAAAGATAATGACAGTACTAACTGAACCACATTCTTTTCATACGGATTTTGATAATACACTTAACATTTACAAAAAATTAGATGTATATTTTTAATATGTTTTTCCCAATCCACGCCTGTCATATTCATTTGTCTAAGCTCTTTTACGTTCTTTAATGACTCTCCACACTGTTTACAAAATTCCTTGAAAAACGATATCAATAGCACATTGTTTAATTCTTTGTATCCACAACTAGTCTGACTAAAGCCAGAGAAAGGTTAATTACCATAAGGTTAATTTTAACATCAATTTGTTCATTATTGTTTAGTGCACCTTAGGTCATGGATAATGAAGGAACAAATATGAAGAATAAGAATATGACGTCAGGGGTGCCCCATGGACTTTAGGTTGAGGGGGTTCGATTCTACGTTTTGTTCTCGACAAACAGAAAAACAAAAAAGATTTATTTTTCCCCTGTGACCGCCAGTAGAAACAATACAAATGTGACTGAATATATACATTGTTGATAATCTAAACGGAAGCAGTTTCAGTGTAAATATTTCATTTTTATTTCACAAGATATATAATAATAATAGGAAACACGGGAGGAAACATT
>JAOXYB010018072.1:28426-48215 GCA_028565635.1 Phoronis ovalis | reverse complement strand
CATGATTTGTAACTAATCACAGGCACCGACATGCCTTTGAAAGACGGTTATCATGATTTGTAACTAATCACAGGCACCGACATGCCTTTGAAAGACGGTTATCATGATTTGTAACTAATCACAGGCACAGACATACCTTTGAAAGAGGGTTATCATGATTCGTAACTAATCACAGGCACATGTATGCCTTTGAAAGAGGGTTATCATGATTTGTAACTACTCACAGGCACATATATGCCTTTGAAAGAGGGTTATCATGATTTGTAACTAATCATAGGCACAAGAATGTTTCAAATTAGCGCTGGTCTTCTTTTAATTGTACAGGGAAAGGGGAAGCACTTAAGATCATCCCACTACTGACAATCTATTTCAACATTACATTACCAATCATGATATATTATTTACACATACCAGCAGTATTCGTCTGAAAAGGGTTTTCTTCCCTTCAGGTCAACTAAGTTTAAACTGTAGTTTTCCTACTGTAGAATAATTTAAAACGGGATAATTAGACATAGACTTACATGTTCATATAGGGCTAACAGATTGCAAGCAACAATGATATCAGCTAAAGTGATACGCTCTCCAACCAAGAAAGTTCTTGTCTTCAAGTGGCTGTTTAAAACACCAAGAGCAACTTTGATATCTTGCTTTGCACGTTCCGAGTTCTACAATAAACATAAGAATTATTTTAACATTTTATATTGATATGTAGAAACTATGTTTAATGTTCTCATTGCAAAGGGTGACATAAAATAAACAGAATACTTCACATACTGTTACTGAAACTGTGACATGTTCGACAGACAGATATATTTTATTATTTTAATTTCTTATTTTATACTCCAGCTAGAATGCTAGTTTAGGCTTCTAGAAAAATTTTTTGTTCAGTTTGAGTAAGTACTAATCAGCCAAAACAGGTAAATTTAAAAAAGCTTTTGGGTTTTGAAGAATTAAGTGTATAAATTGTAATAGAAAATATATTGCTTGACAGTACTCTAAAAATGTTTTGTTTATTTTGTGTAACCCTATACATACTAGATAATCCAACAATTAGGTGATGCGATAGCATTTAAATTACATCAATTTTATCCAAAAATTTAGAAACTTGTCAGTGTTCAATGGAGACTTTCCATCAAGACTAACCTTAGTCAGTTAACACATATACAAACATTTTGAAATAACATGTTGAAAATTTGCAATGCAAAGGGGAATGCAAGGATACAACAACTGAAACTTGGTTGTACCCATCATTTTCATCAACATCAACTGTAAAATCTTTAAAGGAATAACATAAGGATGAATCATCCACATTTCTCTTAAGCATTAAAGTCACATTTTAGCAAATTATATGATAAACTAACCTGCTTATTAAACTGCATGATACCAAGACAGGGGGTTACCCAGGCACAAGCAGCCGGCATGATCTCACTATCAGAGTAGTTAATCCATTGTTGAACAAAGGCAGCTGCTTCGGGGGTTGTACCTCTCAGTTGGTTATTGGCAACTGTTGCATAAAAGAATTGAGAAAAATAATGCTAATCGACACCAAGTGTCATATCTGACAGACTGCATTGGAGAATATAGTTTTAGTCCCTAAGGAGTTCTCATCTGCAGTGAAAACTCTGCTACAATTTTTCTTCTTCTGCACCAGAAAATAACAAATTTGCAAAAGTTCTGTGCAAATTATATTTCGGTGATTTTTCCAAGTTTCTATTGAAACATGAAAGTGTAGAACAAAAATATTTATTTCATGAAAGATCACACTCGCAGCAATACCGTGGCAATTTACAAAGGTATTTCCAGGATGTCGCCACGAGTACTTCAGAAATATCGGGACACATTCAGGTGTTTTAAGTTGAACACCTGCATCTGAAGTCTCGGAAGTGGGTGTAGCAACATCTTCGAATTGCCCCAGTAAACAGCTGTGGTGATTCTGATTTTAAATTATTTATTTTTCTGTCTAACACAATTCCACCAAATTAGAAAACCTATATTCTCGCAGGCAAAATAGCACAGGGATCAGTTTTAAGTGGCCTTTTCATTGTACCTACTTGCTGCTAAGCATGAATATATTACTACAAATGTGCATTTTAGCAAGATCTCAAATTGAAAATTCTAAAATACTCACCATAATACGCAATGGCATTGCTTTCAAAGACACAATCACCATTCTTGGCTTCAAAAGCAGGTACCTAAAAAACAAACATGAATACTAGAAAAAAGTTCTTACTCTGCTGTACAGTTCCAAAGTATCAACTACAACATAATAAAATAAGTAAAGTTGAGATAAAAGTATGCAAGATTGTAGAAATAGGGTAGAAATTGTCTCAGAAAAGCTACAATAAATCTTGGTGGTATTGACCATATTTTTAGATGGGGTGTGTAGGGATTTTGGTATCACAAATGGACCACTTTTAGAGTTTGTCACAAAAGGAACCATTTACAAGGTTTCTCCCAGAAAAATCCCCCAGAAATGCTTCCTTTAATCGTGAAAAAACGACTGATTTGTAGGGGTTTGTTGAAAAGTAGACTCTAGGTACATTTTGGTGCAAAATTTTAACTAATGTAGACAACATTATGGTAGCTTTGTTTTGTGAAAATTTGACAAACGCTGCGACACAACTCGCAAGATTTATATTCTTTTTTCACTTGATAATAACAAACTAAGACCAACTCAGTAGTGCTGTATGAAATTTTCTCGTGTGGTGAGATTTTAATAATTTCCAAAGACTATAGATTTTGACTAGGAAAGTGTTAGCACCAACGCATTAGATATTGGCCCTATCCACATGGTCATCAACTGTGTAAACAATATATCAAACAATATTATTTTGTAAATCCTGATCAGTTGAAATACTCTCAATTGTTAAACTCAGACAACACTGACATAATTTGTAGCTTGGCTGCATACATTTACCTAGTCCTGGTTCATGACATTCTGCACTAGCTCTTGATAATCCGACTTGTTGGCTGTGCAAACAGTCGCAGAATCTTACATATCCAATTACATTGAAAGTGCCCAAACTTCGAAATCAATATAATTTCTGCCGAGCGAGTTCATACATGACTGTCAAGATGCTCTCTCATTACCCCAACTTCAACTTCCACTACTCCCATCACCATTCGAAATTCCTGAATGCAGTTTCTACCATGCAGTAAGCATGTTTTACCCTGGGCATCACCCGCCAACCATGTTTTTTGGCAAGTACTCCCATCCCTCTAGGTGACAGCGCAGGAGTTGCAAATGGCCATAGAAGTACCCCCACCCCTCTGGGTGCCAGCATGGGAGTTACTAATGGTCACAGGAGTAGTAGGAGTTTAAGCTGGAAAATCAAAGAGTATCTAGATGGTGATATATGAACTTATTCTGTAAGAATTACATAGATTTCCAAGTTTGAGTATTTTCATTGTAATTGGCTATGTAAGATTCCACGACTGTTCGCACAGCTGACAAGTCGGATTATCAATGGCTAGTGCAGAACGTCATGAACAAGGACTAACATTTATCATGGCATGAAATTAAATAGTCCTGCAAGCATGACCCTACTATGGACAGCCCACGGCTTGTCCGTAGGGTCATGACCGTTTCGTATCTCAGACCAGCCGAAGTTCTACTAACCTTCATGCATGCGCAATAGCACAATATCAATACCATGGATGAACAAACCTTCAAGAGCATGTTTTGGATTTCGTGCTGATGTGCTGTTGAACCTTTGATTAAGTTATCTGGATACGGTGGTGTAAGAAGTGGAGTAGTCAAGGAATAGGCGGAAGCAAAAATTTGGATGGAATTTATTAGGAAAGCAAGTGTTTTCTAACTTCGGCTGGTCTGAGATACGAGGCGGTCATGACCCTACGGACAAGCCGTAGGCTGTCCATAATAGGGTCATGCTTGCAGGACTAGAAATTAAAGAAAGTGAATTGCTAAAAGAGGCAACTGAAGTTTGTGAAGATAATTAATATGGAGTCTGGGTCAGCACAATTTATTAGTAAATTTGGAGGTTTTTTTTAAGGCCGTGGCTAAACGTCCGGTTACCGGACGGCATATCTTGGGGCTAAACGTCCGGACATCGAGAAATCTCGCGAGAACATCGTTCTGCCGGACGTTTTACTTACTTACTGGTCCGGTCAAATAAAACTTCACTTACGTCTCAGGACTTTAATGGTTAACTGAAAATGTTCAATCCTTATACAATAGTCAATAGGTTGCCCTTTTTTGAGCCTTATCTTTAAGTCTTTCAGAATCAGAGGCTCCTTTAAGTCTTTCAGAGGATCATGCACCCAGAGTTTTAATTTTTGTAATGAATTTATTTTATGCTCATATTGCTTTACTTTAAAACTGGCTCCATCTCCCTCTTGCAATGCGCGGGTTTTAGATCTCGAGAGATTTCGCCAATACGGGAAAAGCCGAGTTGATCCGAATTGGATGTCCGGACGTTTAGCCCCAAGATACGCCGTCCGGTAACCTGATGTTTAGCCACTCCGTTTTTTTAACTCACTTCTTCTGTATTTGTTCATGTTCATTGTATTATATGCACTGTAGTTTATAGTATACACTTGCACATGGAATTCAAGGGTCTAGTGCCTATTATTATTGTAATGAATATACCTACATATGATTAGCTATTAATTCCGGTATTTGTCCCCAATTGAGACGAATTGAGTAATTCACTTACTATTGTCTTAGATTCTTATATAGTACATCATATTTGCAAGATTAATAGGTTTCACGTATTACAATATCAAAATACTTACTTTACCAGCAGGGAATTTCTGCAGGAATGAGTCAGTTTTGTTAGTTTCTCCAAGTTTAAAGTTGGGAGGTTCTGACACGACCTTCACATCGGCTCCGCTGTACTTAGCAGCGATTTGAGCTTTGTAGGCACGGTAGTTGTTTGGGTACGTATACAGTGTCTAAAAATTAAATAAACAAAATAACACGTAACAATTTGTAAGTGTTAAATTAAAGTTTTGTTATTTGTGATTATTTACCTAATTTGAACAATGATTAACGAGATATTTCTAGATGACCACAAGCTATTTTGCCACGAATACTCACGCCAGCCATTGCGCCGGGTAAAAGGAAGTTGCGTTGAAGACCTACAAATTTGTTCGTTTAGCGCAAGTATCCATGTTCCGGTTTAAAGTGACCCGGATGTAGTGAAACCAACTTAGAAACGTAGTGGTAGGAAGCAAATCAAAAATGGTAAGTTTTTATGAGAATTTAGCAAACTTTGCGAAGTTAATTGAATGTAATGAGTACTGTGACATGTACTAACAATTGCTGGTGTAGAAAAATATATGAATTTCTGCAAAACCTGTTCCTACATAAAAAGAACTGAAGACCATGTTTGCGTTCTCTTTCCGAAGAATTAACTCAACTGTCTTTCTCAACAAACCATCTATTAGGAAGATGTTCCCATGGACACAAGAAATTAGATATCTAAAAAATACATGGCAAATCAACTCCACAGCTAGTAATGCATTGGTAGCACGTGATTGATAGCACAGATACCGTGCTGTTTTTACTCATTGCCCCAGATCGTTGTCACTGATGCAATTATTAGTGAATTACTGGATTGTTTTGCCACTGGCTTTGGTTCACACACGGTGTCCATGCAAATGTAACCAAATGAGTATAGCTGATGGTAAAGTAATCAATATTAACTTCACTGGCAATACAGTTTCTAATTAGTTTGTCTGTGATTGCCGTCCTGTAAGTTACTTCTGTCTTCTACTTTCTATTTTTTCTTTTCCAGGGAAATGAAGCATCGTTACCGATGGAGCTAGTCTCCACATGTAAGTAATAATACATGAAATTAAGTTATAAGCATTATATTTATATACTGATAAACTTTCAATAGCTTGAATGCATTGCCAAGTAAACTAGTGGAGAAGCTTACTCTTTTTCGCTTGTTTACATTATCTGCATCCTAAAGTAGCAATATTTTCATCATTTTTTACAAGTCTTCACACTTCTTAATTAAGGAATCTCATTGAAAAAGAAATAATGGAGAAATTATTAGACCTCTCTTTCAACAATATAGAAGAATCCATGAGCTCCTAAGCAATGCTACTTGTGTATGGATCATCATCCTTTTCCAGGAGTCAATTATGTTGTCAACCAAACAAAAAAGGAACCTACCTTACAACCTTCATATAAAAACAATAGAAGTGTACCATCCACAATGTTGTATTTTCTCCTCATTTTATTTGATGTTGTACAGATTGCTATTTGACTAATGAAACTGAAAATAATGTTCCTAACAAGCTGTTAAGGAGTCTTAAAACAATGTCACTGCTTTTCTTACGTGTAACTTGAGTTAATCCTACATAGACATTACATCAGTGTTACAAGAGGTAAACTATGTAACAATAACCTAATTGAAGCATAGCCATCATTTTTTAATATTAGATCAATGCACAAGTTTGATGGTCTGCTGTTAGCTGGGAATAGAAACCTGTGGTATATTTATAAGTATTAGACCAAGATCAGGTGAAAAAGGAGACCAACTGTTTGAATATCTACCTTAGATTCTTTGTATGATTGAAAACTAAAAGAAAATCTTTTGAATGACACATTCTTCATAGAATAGTGAATTCTCCTCTGGAAACTGAAGTTCATACTACTTCAATTAATGACTCCTGATTGTTATTAGGATAGTTGCTTTAGCCGCTATTCTATTTGGTTTGCTTAGTTTCTTTCGTACCAATTTTCAACAAGCTGTATCTCGTTATATATTACTTTTGAAAACAAGAAAAAATTAGTCAGTAACAGAGAATAAGCTGACAATTAATCCGTGTTTAGGAATGACTAATGAAATACTTCGAAATAATCTAAAGTGTAGAAGTATTCGTAGTGTTCTTCCATTTTTAGAATGTGGTAAAATTTTGAGTATGTTATCAGTAGATAACTAGTTGTTATAATGAAAGCTTTCAATTCAATCAGCTGTGTGATTTGTTGTGGGAGATGGCTAAGATATACATGCCACTTAGTGAGAGATTGATAACTTCATTATCTTAGCCTTAGTGTCTGCAGTTATGTATAAAACAGAAGCATGATGTTACCTATCAATAGGATGTTCAAGACTGTATGCATGTGAAAATGATTAGCTTGAATCATAATATTTGCTTCTTCTAAAGGTATATGTCTTATTTACCTAAACCATGTTTGCAAGAACTGAAGTTAAATCCAAACAGTAATGAGTAACCTGCAATTTCCTTAATTAGGTTTTTGTTGATTACTGTTTATAATGCCTCACATTTTTGCAATTTAATTAAAAGATAGATTTCAAGGTAATGTGCTTGCTCCTATGACAGGTTAATTTGTGGTGCCTTTCAATGACTAAAATACGTTGGCATGATTTGCCAGTACCATGAAGAAAAAAAATTTAACTAGTTTCAGGCTGATTTAAAAAATTCGGGGTATTTGACAGAGAGAATTGAGAGTGTATATTTGGAGCCTAGAAAGTTAAGGCTAGAAAATCTTTGAAAAAAGTATATGCCGCCCAGTGTCAGTTTTAGGGGGAAGGGTTGGGCTCTCAACTCATAATAATCTAATGTGAATACAAAAATTGTAATAAAAAATTACAACAGTAAAATATGCTGCAATTTGACATAAGTCAGCTTCCCATCCTCAAACCCGGGGACCTCCGCTGCATCCCTGGATTTCCTGCTCCCCGTGTCACTAGAAGGAATTCTGAGAAAGCTGCTTGAACCTTCGTGTGCTGCAGCTTGTTTACTAGTAGTTTATTTCTGTAATCAGCATTACTAATACCTAATAGGATTTATAGCTTCTGCCAGAAGTGTGGTCAATTTAAACATAACATGTGGAATAACTAGTCTAGTACTTTGAACATCAGTTTTTATGCATATGCTTGAGGGCTGAGTGCAGCTGGTATGGTCAGTGTAAAGTATACTTCATTGCTTGACTAATAGCATTGTTACTAACCAAATATACACTAGGGAATTTTGACATTTAGTGTATATACCAAGACATGAAACAGTTTTAGTAGTTGTACATGGAGATAGTGTTTTACTTGTATAAGTATAAATTGTATACAAGTCATAATATATAGTAGTTTTCTATTTTATGAAATGAAATAACTTTCTTGTTATTAAGTAACCGTTTTATGTGAAATCAAAACCATTTAAATCCTAACTTTTGTGATGCAGGTTGACATGTTTCAGTAGGTATGCTTTAAATCTCAAAGATCTGTCTCAAGTTAGTTATGAGATTTATACATATTATTCCTTTGTGTGATAGTTATAATCCTTCTGTGATATGAATGCATAATGCTTCACACACATTATTATAACAAAGCAGAATTTATTGATTTTTTTTTGCTGTTGAACATTTGTTCACAGACTCACTGTTGATGTGTAATTATTGAAAACTGCATAAATTACTGTCACTTTCTGGGAGAGCTGATTACTCTTGTTTCTTAGTTCCTAATACTAGAATGAATAAATTTCCTTCTTTAGAATAAACTCAGCCAGGTAAAGACACATGGAATTAATAAGTTCAATTTATTCTCTTTAGGTGGTATAACGAAAAGTAGAAGCATGGCAGAGTTTTAATATTGTAGCCTCTGATTATGTTTACTTAGACAGTGACAGATATTAAAAATCCATATCTTGGCAATTATAGTTTTATCAGAAAAACTATGTAGCTCAGACAGTACACTGGCAATGAAACCAAATGTTTGACCTATATAGTATTTTATTATGTATGCAGTGAATTGATCAAAAATAGAAGTGCTTACTCCTACACATACAATGAAACCCAAATCAATACCTGTTTGGTTTTGTGTTGAATTTATTAATATGTATTATCAACAAAAAACTTACAACACCTACTCGTATCACGAAACCCGAGTCCCTGATCTATTTATTGTTTGGTTTTGTAGTTATCATTTGTTAACATAGTTATAAAAACTTAATCAATACCTAGAGTGTGTATTTTTTGTTGAATGCATATTAGGCTTATAAGATAACAACAAAAAATGAGTTCTGATATACATATCTCGACACCTGAGTGTGTGACATATTTAGTCTTTTATCTTACAATTAATAATTTGTTTAGTATGCATCTAAATTTCATTGGACTGTGTATAGTATTATTATTGATTGCTTACAGAAAAAAACGTTATAATCTATAGGTGTAAACACTAGGTACGCATCCACGGAAGTTGATATATATGCATACAAAGTAGTATTAATCCAAAATTAAAAACATGTTTTCATGGCAATCCGCTTTTTATTCTATTTTTTTTAGTTTTCGGAAGCTTTTCAAAAAATTTGAAGATAGCAAGGAAGCAACCAGATGGTCGCAAACCTAATTTTTAGTTTTTAGACAGTTATTATCCAAAAGAATAATGTTTCTACCAATATCAAAAACATTTTCACCTGATCCTCGAGCTCTCACATAAAAGAACATAAATTACAATTTCTGTAACTGGGCTTAAGATCAAAAAGATGTATATTCATCTGAACTATAATGCTGTGTGAAGATTAACAGTGTAACATTGGATGTAGTGTGAAGATTAACAGTGTAACATTGGATGTAGTGTGAAGATTAACATTGTAACATTGGATGTAGTGTGAAGATTAACAGTGTAACATTGGATGTAGTGTGAGCAATTAGTAATTGAATTTATCTGGTGCTTCTTCATAAAATCCATATAGGACGCTAAACAGTATTCCAATGTCTAACCGTGGCCCTTTTTATTCTGGTTGATTAATTGTTGGAAGGTGTTTTGGCTATTAAATTCCTGAATATACACTGGTCCGGTCTATAATTCCCAGTATTAGTAAAGTAGAGTGTTCATCAGTACTCTAATGTCATTTTTTATTAACTACAAGTAAGGCAAAGTATTAATAATTTATAACTTGTACAGTTTTTTGCACTTAGGTTAAATCCAAATGGATAAGGATACGATTTTTATGGGGATAACTGCCATTTAATATTTAGAATTATACTTGCAGCTGCAGAGGTACTTATGACAAGCATTTTAATGCTTGCAGGAAAGAATTAGGTCCAACATGTCAGTCATGACCAGTACTGTATCATTAAGTGCCTGGATAAATATATGTCACAATGCTACAATTCATAAACTGTTAATTGTGGTAACGTTTTCTGCATCGTACATCTGTGTCATAGTAGTGTAGCCATAATGCAAAAAGGTATCAAACATAAGTTAACATACATTCATGCTTATAATCAGTGCTGTAAATCTTTGTATTAAAAAAATTGCTTTCTGTGTGGGTATCACATGTTTAGAAGAAATCCCAATCTAGAGTGGTAGAGCATGCTTTTCCTGTAGTCCACCTCTAATATGAGAGACGAAATGAGAGAAAAATATGAAGTGGGTCTAAAGTGGCTTGAGCAAAGACAGTTATAAACTAATTTTAATTTAATAAATGCCATTTGTTTCTGTGACATATTTTTTCAATATCTGATATCCTCTGCTTATAGTTGATGCAGATGAAATCAAAAGATTAGGTAAACGTTTCAAGAAATTGGATCTTGACAATTCTGGTTCACTTAGTGTGGAAGAATTTATGTCCTTACCTGAACTACATCAGAATCCACTAGTCCAACGAGTCATCGATATTTTTGATACAGACGGCAATGGGGAGGTAGATTTTAAAGGTTAGTAACTGACGATCAGAGGTAGAAACTTCAATTTCATTTAAAAACTCTCAAATTCAGTATTTATTATTTCAAACAATGCAGCTTAGCTACACCATATGACTTCCGTGTTTCACATGAAGTATCTCGCCATTGTTGTTTCCAAGTTGCAACTACCCGAGTAATATTTACAATTTCTTTGATATAATTTTTTGTTTCTAGCAGCCAAATTCATAGTTTCTAATTGTACCCTTCACAAATATCATTAGTGGCAGGTTGTATTTCTTAAATTTTCGCCGATCGATAAGTCGGCCATGATGTAAATTGTTAGCATTTTTGTGACATCTGTATGATACGTAGAGAAGTCGGTGTGCACCTGTGTGAGGTGTATATATTACTGTTCGGCACATAGTTTGCGTGCTGTTGGCAGTCGAAATGAAAAGTACATCATAGTAATTATCATGTTTACTTTCAGAATTCATCGAAGGTGTCTCACAATTTAGTGTAAAAGGTGACAAAGAATCCAAGTTAAGATGTAAGTCTTTGTTGTAATTTATTTACATATATGCTGCCTATGATGGGTGAAAGTTGCTAAAGTTAATTCCCCACAAAGGGAAATGCAGTAGATCTTAGGTATCATTACCCACCCTAAGGAAAGTATCTCATTTGATGTTCTGTAAGGTGATTTCTTAAACCATGGAAGAACTTCGATAAAATCTTATGGATGAATTCTCATTCACCCCAGTATACCGCTGTCTTTTGAACAGTGACCATTTGATGTACCAGTAATGCCAAGCATGCCGCATTTTGGATTACGAAACATCTGCTGAAATATGACTGAGAATCCTTTTGAGTTTGACTTCATTTGTTGGTTATTAATAGAACCCTTCCTTGGTAAAGTTGCAATTCCTGTGCACCATAAATACAGTGTGCTTGTGAGAAAACATGAAACTTCAAAGGAAGCCTAGTGTTCATCATAACAATACATGTAACTCTTTGAAAAAATTTGCTCAAGTTATTTGGAAATAAAATTTACAATGGAAAATTTAGATAGAATAAAATGCCATTTTTTAATTTTTGGTAGGATAAAGATGTTCTATGTATATCATTACCTCCAGCAGTGAAATTTGGCTACAAGCATCTGTTCAGATATCGAAATCACAGTGCTGTGTTATCTAATAATCCTAATATTTCTTTCGGTTATTTTTTTTGCATTATTGTTTTTGAATTTTTATGTTACAGTTGCTTTTAAGATCTATGACATGGACAAAGATGGCTATATTTCAAATGGTGAATTATTTCAAGTCTTAAAAATGATGGTTGGTAGCAATTTAAAAGACGCACAACTTCAGCAGATAGTTGATAAAACAATTGTACTCGCTGACCTTGATGGGGACGGAAAGATCTCATTTGAAGAATTTTGTCAGGTAATAAATATAGATAGCAGCACTTCAAAGTTTGTAAATACTGTTTGAAGAGCTGCTTATTCTGAGGACACCCCAGTCAACAATGTCCCAGTCTGAATAAATCCATCCGTTAATGTTCAGTACCTTCTCAACTAACGTCTGGGCTTAACCATACAGATAGTCAATTTATGTTTATTATCTCGAAAAGTAGAAGAAAGATAATCCCTTTATTTCTATATAAGGTGTCACAAAAGTCTTGACACCAATCATATTGCAGCTTACACAATAATATGTATAACAGGGGACAAAGGGGGTAGGGGATCGATCACACACATTCTGTCCTGCCAGAGTTTATCTATAGTCCGCTAAACAAAAAACAATCTCCCCTGCGATACCTATTCAGAGTAAGCCATCATGATAAAATAGACGTGGTAGGCGATGATGGATCACACACACAGAGAAAAGCTTGTCTCGGTTGGCAAAAATTTAATTACGTAATTATTTTGCTCTGACTTGTTAAGATGAAGGAATATAGCAAAAATTGATTTTGGTTAACTCCAGATGTTAGTTGAGAAGATACGGAGCACTAACGGATGGATTTATTCAGACTGACAGTGTCCCTGACTATCTATTATTCACACAATTCCAGTTATTTAATATGCATAACATTCAACTCAATAGTCCTTTTGTAGAACTGAGTGTGCTGTCTCGTCAGTGTCCTGGTGCAACGACCTAATATTTTGTCCACATTTGCTTAAAAGTGCGAATGAACAGTACTTGAATGATATCTGCATTATATTACGTCCTTTGCACTGGCTGTAGTTTATGTTTTCATTAATTTGCAATCACCACATTAGCAACAGTACTGCACATGATTTAAGTGACTATGCACATATTAACAGAGCGACAAAAATGGTACAATTGTCTTGCCATCAGAAAATTGTACTTGGTGTTAAACAGTGTCTACTATACAAAAGGGCAACATGTCTATGCATAACATCATAATTAGCAAGCTCTTGTGAAGCCAGATTACTTCACAAGAAACTAATGGATCATGGCTTTGCTGGCAAAATTTCTGTCTCCATAAATATTGTGTAACTGAAAAAACAAACCGCAGAAAGACATACTAGGTAATCTAAACTTGGGGAACATTTTCATGTTTTTTTTTACAGAAAGTTGTGCATGATATGATGTGTAAGTTACAATTTCAATGCTATGCACCATTTTGGATGCAAAATCATGGTTCATTTTAATGTTACATTTAGCACGTCATATCGGACAGAACCTTCTGCAATAAAAAAAAATGTTTTTCCTGGTTGCGATTCCCTCAGTGTTATCTGCAGTTCCCTGAATCTTTCAGCAGTTCCCTCATGTAATGCCTGTACACACTGATAAAAAGATGCCTTTCCCAGAAATTATGTTCTGTGTTGACATGCTCCATGTTTTACACCAATTAATTGTAGGTTGTTCATAGTCTGGGAGTACATCAGAAGATGGTTGTCGATATCTAATCTAAAGTGGGTTTTCGTTCTTATTGTTTTAAGTGGCAAGTATTTTCTTTGTATAGATTTACAGCATAATCTGTTACTTTCCCTCATTGCGTTCTAGCATGACGAATGTCCTTGTACCTAGAACAAATCTCTACTTTGTTTTTCCCTAAATCGCTAGAACACTTAACCTTTGCATTTATGGCTGCTGAAGAATAAACAAATTGTCAACATAAGTTCAAAGAGTCCGTCTCCACTGCGTCATCATTATGGCCAAACTGAGATTTCGGTACCGTGGGCATTAAAAAAAAGGACCCCATTTTATGGGCGCATTATAAATGTTGTATACCAGTAGAAGAACTTAGTTGTGAATGTATCCAAAGAAACTTGTCCAAATTTGTGTTTATTCCAGTTAAAGTGTTAAATGGAAATGGTTGCATGGAGTTTATCCAATTTTGTTGTTATCACTCCTGTCAAGTGTTCTGTTTGGCCAGGAGATTCAAGGTTTTAAGTTTAATTATTAGTATCTGCTTGAAAATGCTGATCCTGAAAATTTCAGAATGTACGACTGTTTGTTATAAAACAGCACTAAAAATGTAAGAAATTGTTTCCTATATGTGTGTACTTTTAAAACTTGCCACTTTTGTTGACTCAAAGCTGTAACGTCAAAATCTCCTGGCCCTCTTGATAGGTATGTCGTTTTAATACTTACTTGGTAAGGTGATATCATTCATAACCTTTGGTACAGCAGTGTATGTAACCCTAATAACCAGAAGTCAAGTATTTGTGGCCCTGAATTACATTTTCTTAATCATCAATATTCCTAGAGTAGTAAACAGCTCTTTGTAGTTCTGTTAATTGACAACTAAGCACTTCAGTATCCTCAGATCCATAAATTGTTTAAAGTGGAGCACACATGCACCTTTTTGTTCCTTCCACAACATTTAATTTTGTAAAGAGATTTATACTAAATTAAATGCAACAAAAGAGTTATCCACTGAAAATACTACCTTGGGACCCAATTTTTTATGCTATGGATGCTACTGTCTAGTGTGTCGAATTATTTTGCGTTAAAAGTCTTGCATTTGATTTTGCTCCCAATCTGCTCTCTGCTAGTAATCGCAATTTTGTACACCTCAAAGAAATGTTATATAATTGCTTTCTGCTTCCTTACTAGGACAACCCTCAGATAGTAGAAAACATACCTGATCTATGCTTTAGTAGTAGTGCCCACTGCAAAGCTGACTATTATAATTATGGATTTCTTTTGGTCATTAAGTTTTTAGTGCTTGCCAAATATTCTAATTTTGCATTTTCAAGTAAATACCTTAAGCATTAAAAGAGTGAGATAGTGACATAGGAAATGTCTGCTTCTGTAGCTTAGGGAAGTGAAGAGGTTGAAGCAACCGTAGAGTCACCGTTTTATATTGTATGACAGTGTGTACCTTCTTACTTCTAATATTTGTGTATGTCAGTACCGGTGTATGTTGTCTAGGTTATCAGTAATATTGCATTGTTTTACATAGTTGTCTGTTCCACTCCTCTCAGCTATGGAGAACACTGTTTACCTAGACAGCTAGGTGGAAAATTATCTGGTAGACAGATGTGTCGTGTATTGAGAAAGTCAACACTGCATCAAGGATTATTATAAAATCTTTCCTAGTTATAGTTTCATTTCTCATCCACCAGGGGGTTAGTGAACATATGAGATACTGGTTGAAACTTAGCAAAAAGAAGACTTGGACTGTAAAATTCACTTCATTTATTTACTGACACATAGTACTTACTTTTCCAAATTTGTACAGAGTTGGAAAAAATTAAATGTCAGATTGTATGTTTTGTAGTCGCATGAATACCATTCTATTCACAAAATGTACTAATTTACAGCATGTGACCCCATGTCTACCTTGTAGTTAGAACAGATTGTATTGCTCTTGTATATAATCCTGATATGCAGAGCATTGTTATACTGAATTTGTCCTTTAAAATAGAATGGGTTAACTGCAACTGATTACTTAGTAAGCTACATTATAATTAATGTTTACCATTGTCTGAAATAAAGCTACGGAGATTTCTTTATAATATGTCTAACTGATACATTCAGACAGTGTCTTTTCTTGCAAAGGCATTGTAGATGCCTACTGTAAGATGCTTGACTCGAGTATACCACTGCATGAGGTTTAATATGTTATTAATACCATCTATGAATACATGAGGTTACGCTGTGCAAAAACAATTGTAAATTTCTCCTGTTTTTTTTTTGGCATGTCATTTTAATTTTGGGTGGGTTTTTGCTAATGTCAGAATGTTGACGTACTTTTTGTTAAACTGAAAAACTTCAAGATATCAGTTAAAATTTGTGTCTTTTTGCCATGATAGGAATAATGTGATTTGTTGCTAGACTGCATTATAATGCAATTTTTTCAAATCATCAAGATCAAGGTTGGATAAAAAAATATTTCTCGATTTTGTATTCACATGATCGTTACAATGGAAGTGGATACTAGAATATTAAATGGCATAATTGTGTTTTTGTTAGTAGCAACTAGCCTGCAAGCCAGCAACTTTGTCAGGATGGGTAGAAATAAGGAGTTTCACTGATTAGTTCACATAACTATGACAATAGTGCAAGGCTATGCTAAATATAATTTGTTGCAAAGAACTTGTTCACTTGTCAGTGAGAGAAATTCGAAATAGCACCTCAAAACACTGAAATTGAGGCTTACTTTTATATTGGTAGCTCTTCTCCATGGTCTAGTTAAAACTTTGTAAATATTGGACCTTTCTAAAACCATACTTTATTACAATACTTTATTTTTATTTTTTCTAGTATTTATTCTGTTAGTACATGTGCATGCTAGTCTCTAAATTAAGTTTCTTGGGTTTTCCAGCTTTCACATAACTTGGCAAAACCCAACAATGTATGGATTTTAGTGTAACTTGCTTTTGTTTTTTAACTGACCTTGCATTTACTGTAATCGCATTTTATTCGGACATTTCGTTAGAGTGCTTACTGCATAATGTTCAGAGTATGTTGATTTTTCCATTTAGCATTTTATTTTTTTTGTCTTCTTTGGCCTATATATTCTTTTGTCTATTTGCAGGTAGTCGGTGGCCTAGATGTTCATAAGAAAATGGTAGTGGATGTATAGCGAACCTCATTTCTTTATTTATACATATACTACAGCAATATTTTCATTTTTTAACACCACCGTGTACACCAGAATTGTCAAAAGTGTTTCTGCATGTCAAGAATGCCAAAAGGTGTAATATTAATAGACGAATTTTAAATATAAAAACTGTTTGTTTAGATATCTATTGTAAGTTCTGACACAACAAGGAAAAATACAAATCTTAGGACTTCCCTATTCACTGCCCAACAACTACCTTAGAAATGACTAATGATTTCCGGTACCACCACCAGTTGTGTCAGCAGTGATAAGCAACACTAACAGCAAATGTTGTAGATATAGTAGTTGTGTCAGAAAAATAGACTGTTTGCATGCACCTGGTGAGGCAACCTGTTGGACCCAAATTTCACTAAAATTCATTATGGGTACGATTGAGTTCAGAGACAACAAATGCCACCTAGTGCATGCAAATAATCTATTGCCTATAATAAGGTATTACCAAAACAAACAGTTTAATCAAATAAGTTTATTATCTGTAGTGCCATGTTACTTGAACAGGCAATTCTTTTATTGTATTCATATTGAACCCAGGACATGCAGTACTTCTGTACAGTTTACTGTTAAATGGGGCAAAGAATTCTACCAGATGATTTTTTTTTGTAAAAAGTTGTAAACAAATATGTTGCATATTAGGTATACTTTTGATAATTGTTAAAGCATACTCAGAGTTCAGATTTTAGCTGGAAATTTTGCGAACTCCGTAGCTCATGAGCGTGCCATCTGGTTGTAGCATCAGGTGTGCATGCTTTGTATCTTAGCAAAGGACACTGCTTTGCTTGTGTGGTTGATCTGTGAACCACAGAGTAACATTGTTGGTGAATGATGTTGTCAAGCATTCAATAATATGACAGTGACCTTTTGTTGTTAAGCCCACTGCTAATACTGTAATAGCCTATAGACAGAATTGTTGTTCATAAATTCAGCAACCAAATCTCACTGTCTTCTGTTATAAAGCAAGTTGTTGGTTGCTATAGTGACCAAATTTGTTATCAGCCAAGATATAGTTGTCAAAAACCAAGTGCTATGTGAAATCAATCAGCAGCCATACTGGGATGTGTCTGAAGCCAGGGGAATTGTTCTGGGAGATTGCTTGCAATGATATTTCAAAACTGTGCCTTGAAGAATTTTGGGGAAAAAAGGTCACAGAAAGAGGCTTCCAGGTGACTGCTAATTACTTGCTCTATCATCCAGGTAATGGCTAACTTGGGTCTTTCTGCATGCACATACTAAATGACATACTGTATCATTTGTAACCTTCTACATGGATTGTTATAGTTATATGCACAAGTTGGTCTGAAAATTACTTGTGTGATATGTTATTTGAGTGTTGATGTATGTACAGATGTTAAAAAATCTTTTGTAACAAATTCTGTATTTCATATCCTACACTTTTCCCCAGCTATAGCAGGTAGAGGAGAAAGCCATGGACTAGACTATCGATGTAATAAATTACTTGATATGAAGTTTTATAAACTTTCTATACTTGGTAATTTGTTATAGAACTGAACCTTGATGTAAAAATTATTAATTATGTTGTCTTGTTTTTATGAGATGTAGGTTTTTTTGTAGAGCTAAACTGTGGACATTTATTATTTACTGGAACTCGTGCAAGTTAGTATACCTCATCGTCTGTATGAGTGGAATCAACCCTGATTATCTGATCAGTGCTTATACCAAAAAAATTCGCAGTCATTCATTTATTGTTATATCACTCTTATATTGGTTGATCCACTGATTGCTTATCTAAATGTTCCCAACATGTGGCATTTGTGAATGAATAATGGTGGCTCCACCAATTGCATGAGAATATTTGTATTCCAGTTTTATAGTGCACCTAATTTTATGAAGAAACAAACACTTTTACCTGTAGTGGAAGCCTTCTAGTAGTCAACATGTTGGGTTTTTCAAGATAGTGACTTGTTTACTTTTTGTATACAGTAGTCCATTCGTCTAAAAACGTGAAAGATTGGCATGTTCTAATAATTTCTTTGGCAAAAATTTCATGATCTAGTTAACACATGCAATTGAATGTTATAAACAGTTAATTTTTGCCTGATCTTATTTCAACAATTTGTAATAAATATCAAGGTGTTAAAGGATATGCTGAATAGTTCCAGGTGAAACAAATTTTACACCACATATAGATGATAAAAATAGGGTGTGTAAGTAATTGGACAACGGTCTTGTTGCAACGACTGTAAATTCAAAATCAGTTAACAAATTCAGTTACAGTCTAAAAGAGTATTCGGCCAGTATTGGAGTATTTCTAAAAAAAATTGCAGTCATTTCAATTCGTAGATGTAATATGCTTATTTATTATAAATTTGTATGTTTATATGACAAGTGAACTGCTTGTATTAGCATCTGTTTCATTTATATTTTGTGGCCTATTGTCTATAATAAAAGTACCTGTTTCAAAATATAAGATCTTTTTGAAATTTAAAGTTTGTGGTTGTGCCTTATTCCCATATGCCCCGTGTCTGTTAACAGAATAGACTATTTGCATGCATTAGGTGACCTTGGTTATCACGAACCAATGGAGCCTACAATATCATGATAGGTGAGTGAATCGTATGATCGTTTGATGATATAAAGTTTGCAGTAACCAGATAAGTGGGTACCATTGTGAAGCCACATGGCTGTTCATTTAAAATTTGAGTTTTCTTGCAAAAATTAAGTACCATGAATATTTGCCATGGTTTTTGATCCAAAATGTCATTTTGAGGTGTTTGTTTATATGACAGTTTTTTGTTAGCCGTGCCACAAATAAGTCTTACTTTGTTTCGTTGACTTAATATAAAGATTGAAGACTGTTTTTGAATGGAATGGTTTTTCTTGCTCCTGATATGTCACTGAAAATACTTGTTGGGTGCTTCCCATTTAATAAACCTGCTGATCTGCATTGGAATTGGTAAATTGCAAGTTTGCTTTCATAATTTCTCGCCAGATGGCACTGTAAGGATACTACTACTACTATTACTACTGCTACTACTATTACTACTGCTACTACTACAACATAACTAATAGTGCTGCAGCAGCACACATCAGAGGTAACTTAAACATATAAATTAT
>JAOXYB010018072.1:2263-22173 GCA_028565635.1 Phoronis ovalis | reverse complement strand
TATGCTGCTGGTATATGGATCAACAGACCTGATAAGATCTAATTAAACTTGTTTTCTGTCTTAAATGTTTGTACTTTTGCAAAGTTATGACTTGTATATAGAGCCTAGATACAAAAATTGATATAAATTTCTTTACGGTATAAATTTGTTGATTAATAATTAACTAAGAAAACTTTAGTACAATGTCTAACAATCAAATTACTTCTGGTCATAGGAAAATAAATAGTGCACAGACGTATGCTGCTATATATTCATAGTGAATTTCTAAAATTTCAAGGAATTTGTAACTGATTAAAAAATAAATAAGAAAGCATGTGGTCTTCAATCATTGTTTTAGAAAATGTTCCATCTTTTAAATTATCTTGAGGAAGAAATATTAAGACATGCATGCACATTGCTTGTTTTACTGCAGACAGTCACGAAACTCGTCTGGATATTAAAGCTGGCAGCAGGCACGCAACTTATTGAGTGCATGAATTAAATATGAAGTTAATGTTTTGCAGTAAAAAGTGTGAACTCCTGAAATCTATCTTAAGATGCGCTTCTTTAATTAAAACATTTGAAGAATTGTAAACTTTTTTGCAAGAATTAATTTTTAAAAAATCTATGTGAAACACCAAAGTCATGCAATTTATGCAACACACTATTTTGAGATATAAAAGAAATATGTATAGTGTGCCATCCTAATTTTGAAGTGTCAAATTTTAGAATAAGCTTCACGAAACGAAAACAGTACCTTAATTAATATGCGTTTTACTTGTTTTGAGTTTATTTGCATGTCTAATCATTTCATTAACAAAATTATACATTCATTTGACAGTATAGTGAAAATTGAAAGTATGCTTTTTGTTTGAGCTTTCAAAGCAACCACAGTTCACTGGTATGTGAGAGGTGCTCTCAAAAATACACAACTTGTGAGCATCCATTTGACATATTTACAAAATCTCAACTAAGCAAAGGTTTGACAAAGGTTATCATATCGGGTAGATTATTTTTGAAGCAAACAAAATATGTGATGGTTACATTCCATTTTTGTTTGTTATTCAACGAGTTGCAATGTATCGAGCTACTTTAACCTTGCGAATTAAGTAACCCCTCTGGCTAAAGAAGTTGTTTACTTTGCGACATAAGAAAAGGTTTTTCGGAGGATCGTAAATAAGGAATTTTACTGATGTGATTGTGGATTAGGTTATTAATTTTGTCTTGCAATATTTATGTAGAATATTTTTAGATAATGGATTAATAAAAATATCTGGTTAAAACAATGTCTACCATTTATCATTTTTATAAAATAAAGGTAAATTTTATATATTAGTTGATGATGATGTGGATCAAGAATTTGGTATCTGCGTTTAAAATCTTTCGCTGAATCTGACTTAAATCATCGTCCCTTCACCACGATTATTCAAATTTTTAGGTACATATAGCCGCTAGGTTTATACAGCATGTATACTCTGTGGAGAGAAAAGGCTTATTTACATAATCTTGAAAGGTGTCTAGAATGTTTCTGAATGAGGTGAAATTCTTAGGTCTGGTTATTGTAATGTTGTCTGAATGCGATTTACAGTTAATTTGAATAAAAGTGTAATTACTTATATATAATATTTCAAGTATTAATAGTAAATAAATAAAAGATTAAAATCTATCTTCTATGTACTGGCATTGTATTTCTATGAATATGCGAAATATTTTTACACTGTAAAAGATCAAAGACTAGAAGAAAAGGTTCGGATCTTTTATCGTGTTTTTATTTTTTGTGTTTGACCATTATGATAATAGAATTAATGTTATTGTGGAATTTATGAATGAATTTTTCATTATCGATGACAAATGATAAGCAATGTTCACATATTTCAGAGGTCATAATTAATAGTAAACATACATATAGGCAAATAAATATACCACCTGTTCAGGTGTGCATGTAATAAATCTTTTTTTAAATGTTTATGAACAATTAATAGCTCATTAATACACAAACCTGCAGAACACACACGCATTTTCTATTAGAAAACATTTAAGACCTACTTAATCATACTCCTATTGTTTTTTAAGTATTCGTTAAAATGATGGTTATGTTTTCGCTGTTTAATTGGCTCAAGGCATAAATCAACAAGCATAGCAAATACAGTAGTGTAATGCCAATATTATTCTCAATTCTCTCACTATAGTATTCAAAGTATTCTAACTGAACTTTTCCGATTTTACAATTAGGAGTATAATTATACAACTATAGCCATTTAATATACAAATAAATGTGAAATAGTACACCTTTATTATTCTGCAAAATAAACAATTTGACAACATAATTTTTTTGTTTAAATTTAGAAAATTTAAATATAATTTTATTCAGCTAAGAAATCATTTTTAAAGGAAAACTGCTATTTTTCACTGCCCTCAAATCGCACATTTTCTCAGTGTTTACTGGAGGATGAGTCTGGAAACTCACCAGAAAGTGTGCTGTTTTTAGTTCATATTCTTTACAGATTATAAAATATACAGCTTAGTTAGTACATCCTTGTCTAAAATAGCCCCATTTATGATATTTCAGGGTGTCAGCTGAAGTTTTGCAAAATTAAACTTTTAATATTATATAGTAAACTTTGTTTCATTCCGGCAGAAGTGCAGTGTAGATAGTTTATGCATGATTTAAGTATATTTCACCTGACTTGCACATTATAGTATTTACATTTTAATGTGATTTTCATAGATCGATCTCCACAAAAGTTACATTCCTGTTTGCCAACCATGTTTAAATCATTTATTCATGCTTGGAGACATATAATTAATTATACCAGTGACCCTGGAATTTGCATGTTACATTTTTTGCGAGAACAATATGTCATTATATTATTTTGATATTATTTAATTAACTTTTTGAAATCCTCTTTTCAGATGCTAAGAAGGCCAAGCTGATCGCTAATGCTGATGGTCACAAGTTTAAACATGGTTATGATAACCCTGTATTTCAAGAAGAGATTGATGACTCATCTAATGCTGAAAAAGGTAAATTGATTGTGGACCAGTTTATCTTGCATATTTCATGCAAAACCAATATACAGTGATGCCAAGTCTCCCGGTATGACAGGGAGACTCCCTGTTTTAGGACCCATCTCTGGTTTCCAGGTTATAATGAAATTTCTACTGGTTTCCAGTCATTGGCTTAGTATAAAGCCTATTAAAACAGTAATTAACACTCAAATTGCACAAAATTGCATCTTAATTTTCAAAATTTTCTGGGGGGGACGTCCTAGTAGGACGTGCTTTTGCCACACGCTCGCGCCTACGGTGCTTAAAAAAAAATCTCAGCTTTGACACCCATGAACTTGGCATCTCTGAATATAGGCATTGTTGGAAATGTTAGACACACCAACAGTCAATATGAATTAGTGCTGCTAGGGGACAATTAATCTTGCTGACCTGTAGGATATATAAATTACAAATTGAACCATTGGCAGAGTGGCACATTATTTGGGTACCCAAGTTTTGACAACATGTAATAATAATATAATTTGATAACATTGTTTAATTCTGGGCTTGTGTCAAGTTGACATATGTGTCCTGCCCTGGTGATCTAGATATTTGACATTTGCTTGTGGCTTGTAACCTGCACAGCCTACTGTAAATTTCTATCATGTGGTGTCTTGGTTATAGTCATTACATGAGAGTAGAAAGAATAAAGGCCCATTCAGGTCTGTTTGATCTATGAACCTCTTGCTCCTTTATTCTGTATTGTTGTGACATTGTGTGTACATTAAGAAACTGTTTTCCATAGGGATTTAGAATGAATGCTCTATTTACAGCATATCCTTTGTCACACAGTCCATTACTAAACTTATGAATGAAGAAGGGGGCAATGAATGGCAAGGGTGGTGATAGTGTAGATCATTTTTCTGAGATGGGTATATTTATTCAAAATTGTCTGCAAATTCACACCCTTGATTTCATTATACCAACTTAGTTTTTTGACAGTGTTTTTACCAAAACAAAATGTACATACAGATGTTATTTTTTTTCAATGAGCAATAAAATTTAAGAATTAGATTACCTAATATATGATCAGTATGTGACTTAAAATTAAGTAATATTGTATAACTAAACAGACCGAAGATAATATATAATGAGAACATCAATACTGAAAAATAAAACTAAAAATTCAATAAAATGTGGGCAAATTTTCTGATTGTGTATAAAAATACTGATTGCCTCAGGCACTGTATCCAGAACTGTTTTTTTACACTTCATATTTCAGTACTCGGTAATTAGACATATGCAGGCTAGCATTAAATCAGTTTTCCATACAGTACAGATTCAATCATCAATTAAACCTGAAGCGTTTCATATTTCATATTTAAGAGACTTATAAATAAGTAACTTATAATAAATGTAATTAATTCATTTATAACAACTATATGAAAGTGTTTGAATTATATTAAGGAGGACATTGTGTTGATATCTTAATTGGTTATTTATGTGTTATTTGGTGGTCCCACTGACTTAGCAGAAGATATTAGTGGTAAAATCCACGACAGTAGCTAGAGTTCAACCATTCATGGTCACGTTGTTATGCGCTTTCAGAAAAGGATTCAGCTGTGAGTTTTAATTATGTGACAAAATATATATTCATGAAAAAAATTCCTGCAAATATTCACAGCCAAAATGTTAAGAGATACTTAAACGAGGCGTGACAGTTTCAAATTTAATAATCACACTCCCTCATGAAATGCCAATTTTCTAGTAACTGCTATAAAGTTGATTCTATCTTGGTGCATATATGCTCGCATTCAAATGAAAATATTGTGGCAAACACGAGTTACTTTTTAATGGTTAATAGATGGAAAAGACTTTAAGATAGTATTTTTTAAAACTGATCATTTGGCAAAGATGGACATTGAATTACTTTTAATATATGTTTTTCCCAAAAATTATCATTGATTTTGTTCTTGAAGATAGCTTTTCAAGTTACTAGTAGTAATCTACAAGTATACATATTATAAATCACCTGAGTGAATGCCAGCAGAAGCCTGCATATGACTAACTGATCAGATCAGGATTCTATTAGAAATACTGGTACCCAGTAGCATATGGCGGGCATATAAAAGCCACCTCAACTGACACATGCGGTTATGACATTCTGGCTTGTAAAATCAACTTGTTGTCCAATGTTGTTTCAATGGCCAAGTTCTTGTTTTGTTGGATAGTAAATATTTTCTAGAATAAAACGACTTTTCAAATTTTTATTTTAGCTCCATAAATGAGAAAAAGAAGTATCACACATAAAAATAAATTGTAACAGCATTCATGAATGTATTTATTAACTATTATAATTAAGAATAATATATAATCGTGTGATAAGATTTATAAATTGGAATCTATTTTAAAAGCAACATGACAAGAATACTCTTAATCCAGTTTAACTTCCTTTTATATGATTACAGTCAAATTATGAATTCTTATTTGCTGCCACATATCAATATCTGCTCATCACGAATGCAGATACGAACAGTGAAACTACCTCTAAATCAGTAAGAACACCAGTATCTGAATGGGGCCATAAGTTAGATGATGAAATCTTATTCACCTATACCTACATGTAAATGTCATGGGCAATTGATCACAACAGATACAATGCCATGAAACACATAATAGAAATGCCGTTTTTGTATTGGAATTATATCGGGTTGAATAACTGTTTATCAAAAACAAACATGATCACATACCTATCGGCAGAACAACAAAGCGTGACATGTACTGATTGCTCTGTCTTAGTTATAAAACTATTTGATATCATATAACAAATAACATAGATATCAGTTGTGAAATACAAACATGTAACAATAAGTTATGAATATTATCCCTGCTCGGCTCTCGATTGAAATACTGCTCAGTGAAAGGGAACAGATGCTAGTGACCACAATAAAGCATTATGATAATTAAACTGTTCATGGTATCTAGGTGAAGATAAAATGTCTTAAATTATTTAGGTAAATAATATTATCAAGATGAAATATTATATAGGGACATGACATTTGTTTGGTTGAAGTGCGCTAGCCCGGTTAGATGGATATATAGCTATTGCCATGATAATAAAAGGATTAATTTTTTCCAGTTATGTTGGCCTTTAATTGTACAAATGATTTTATCCAGTTAGACACATTTAGTAGTAAACAGCATTCAATCTGGTAAACAAATTCTGAAAATAATTTCAGGAGCAAGGTGTATAATTAATGTACATATTTACAAGATTAGTGGGATAGCTTTGATCAGTACTGTTCTACATTTTTTTTAATATTTGAAAACTTTATTTTGCAATATTGCTACTTAAAACTTGTAAGCTCTGTACAAAAACACAATGGTTTATTTGTTTATGTATAATATTCCTGCATTTGGAATTCAACTCTTCTGGATTTCTGACCTGAGGTTGATTATTCTAGTGCTACAATTAATTAGTAATTATAATGATTTGTACTGTCCTTGTTTATGGACATTCATGTTATCTGTTTGCATAACCAATCAGGGGGATGAACTAGCTACTGGAAATATAATCCAGATTACTATAAGCCACAAAACAATGATAATGAATTAAAAATAGAAAATAGGAGTTTTCTGAACCCCCTGTCAAGACACTTGATAGCTATATAGATCTGCTCAAATTTTAGTGTTTTTTGTGCGATTTTTAATGAATACATCTTAAGATGTTGCATGCTGTTATCAGCCAAGAGTGACTAATTTATAATGTACAATCTAATGTTGCCCAAAGATGAGGGGTGTAGGGGTCCCCCAGGGTGCAATGCTCCCACTTAAAAATTGCAAATGCTCGCAAATAAAGAAATAATAAAAGGTCGTCAAAAAAAAAGATCACTGCTCGTATTTAAGAGTCAATGGATGCTCACGGCTCGGACTTAAGACCACAATGCTCGTTGCTCACGAAAACCCCCCTACAGCCCTCAAGGATGCAGTTTTATACCAGAATTAAATGTCAAAATAGCAGTCACTAGCTTTGTAAGCATTCTAGCCAATCAAACGAAATCTTGTTGTCAGCATCTTAAAATTTGCACAGTTCGGCTAGAGTCATGATAATCATAAGTGTGTTATTCATCTTTAAATTAGTCATTTTAATTAAACATTTGTATCTTTGTAGGTTTTGCTGGATATGTGCAGTGCAGAGAATATGCGAGTCCTAATAAAAATAAGGTAAACCTCTATACCTGGGCCTGTCTCAGAATTCTCAACAAAAAATTTATACTTGTTCAGGGCACCAATGAATTTTAGTACATAAATCTTGTATTATTTATCAACATTTTATCTATCCATGGGGTTTACATAAATAATATCATTGGCCATGGAACATGTATACACTATTTTATGGATGTAATTAATATAAAGAGCAAAATTATATCAGCTAGTGGTAAGGTATACAGCAGAATATAGACGCATTACTTATTAAACATGAAGATGATACATACTCACGCAAAGATGAAGAAAAAGCTGTTTTTTATTGGAAATATTTATTTATAAAAACATGTGTTTCTTTGAATAAATGTGGATTTTGTTTCTGCTGTTTTTAATAAAAATAATATTGAAAGATATAACGTGATGATTTTTTGTAATTAATCTGTCCTTGTTTTTACCATCCATTTAAATTATTTTTTTTGCAATGTTTATCATAATTGTCATATGTTTCACGCATATTGTCCACAATTCATTAATCACCAGCTGCTGTATTAAGAAGTTTTCTTTTAAATTTTCGTTTTGCATAGCAAATTTCGGTGCATTTCAATACCAGATTATGTAAGCAGTGATCATAGTTACAGCAATACATTTCCGGGACTTCGTTGTACATCATATATTGTGTACAGTGCTAAATGTTTTTTCAAGCTGAACATGCATTTTGATCATTTAAGTTTTATTCATAATTCAGCATGTCTGTCAATTCTCCTGTTTGCACTGGGAGTTTCTTGTTTTTATGTCCTATGTACAATTGCATATTGTGCTAGAAAAATTGTTCAGAAACACCTAATTTACAGGTAAAAACCTTTGCCACATTGACAAGAACCAGGTTTACTGAATTGTCTTTCTATGTATACCTGTGCTGGATAAGTTTTAATCCTGTTATAGATTTTAAATTACCATGCTTTTAATAGCTTTTTTGGTTTTCAGTATCTGAAAGTTCCACATCCCAAAAAGAGTAAGGAATCCTTTGACGGTTTTGGATCTCAGAGATCACTGTATGATAGTTCACTCCGTTTACAGGTAAAAAAATTCTAAAAACAACAAAACAGGAAACACTGCTTCCCCATTTAAATTAAATAATGCCTACTTGAATACATCTGTGCAGTATCACTGTGGACATACGCAATAGCCAATATCAGTTGCAGAAAAATCAACAGCTTTAACATGTACACACTCGAGTACAGATCAACAGATCGTCCATATTATGGACTGTTTTAGTTGACTTCCGTTTGTGTTGTGTGATTTGGCAACCAGGTGGGAAAATGTGATTTAATAAAGGCACTGTTTATATGGGGATCGATAAATAATAAGAATACCATTTGATAGAACCTAAGCCAGATAAGAATAGATAAACGGAAAGCCTTTAAAAACCGAGTTGGTAGGGCTTTTTAAAATATGTTTAGTGTTAAAAAAAAAGAAAAAATAATTAAGCGGTGGCATCCCTTGAACAAGGTTTCTAAAAAAAAAATTAAATGACTAAATGTTTAATATTTGATGTAGTCGCACCCATTAAACAAGTTTTTCTTGTTGTCAGGCCTAATGACAATTGTGTATACTGGTGCTATTAATTAATAAATTAGGATTTTGAATATATGTGATAAAAATGACAGTTCAGATGTTACATATACTCACAAGTATATATACATGAAAACTTACTTTACTGATGACAAATTTCAACAGAATAAACTCTGTAGTAATTATAAAGCTGAAACTTGACAAAAATAGACTTTAAATGGGGAGCATTATTTAAAACGTGCCTCAGATTTTTTAATTTATGCTTTATTCAAAAGTTATGACCCTTCAAATTTCAACAGCCAGAAAATCATTATTTTTTTCTAACACCCATATATTTAGAACACAACATTTAAAAACAGAGCAAAATTTTGAAACCTTATTAGAGATCCCTGTTGGAAGTAAATTTTGGCTAAGTTTCGAGAGATGTTGGTCTGTTTTTGAAGTTTGTGTTTTGGAAAAAGTGTTTATCCAAAATTGCCTTCATGCTGGTTACTTAATCATGTGAAACACAAGTAAAGTAATTTTCATAATCCTTACATTACTACCTTTTATTGCTCTAGTCTTTTAACCTCAGTGTGATCAAGTTACCTGAACGAGACTAGCCACATTAAAATTTAAATATCTACTTATTTGGCAAAATAATTATGGCCAAGACGTCTACATTTATGATTAGAATTCACTTTTTGCTGTATTTCTAAGCAACAGGTCTGTGTTCCTTGTAATCAAACATTCGAAGCTATGCTGACAGCATGTGTAGCAGTAGCAATGACTGAGAAAATGTCCACTTTTCAAATATTTTGAAACAGGTCAGTGCTTTTGCATAAAATCATGAAAAAAAGGGACATTTTTAGATTGCTGCAGCTGACCTAGTCTGCTACAGTGGCTTTTGTGTTGAGTACGTGTTTAGTTGAACACAGAAACAAGATCCCTGTTTATTGCTGAAATGTACATCGCCCACTTTGTTATCTCAATTCCTGTAGATAATAACAACCACTTTAAAATAGTAGGAGAGATGTCTATAGAATTTTTTCGTAATGTTTTTCCATGCTCTATAGTGACAACGTTTCATTGAAAATTTAATAGCTCACTATGTTCATATTTTGTTATTATCTGTTGTTTTTTTGGTTATAAAACTATCACACATGCAGAGCATGATTTCCCTTCAGGTAGTTTAACAAGGATATGTCACCCATTAAGTAAAAACTTGTCAAGATAAAGTTACTTCGTACATAATTTGACAAGTTTGTCAAAATGATCAAAATTCCTTTATGTTCAGTTAGCTTTGAAGTCTAGTGCGTTTTGTGTTCTATTTATTCAAACAATTGTCAGCAATAATATTTGTAGAAACATTGGCCTCTTGTATTGTGTGAATTGCACTTGACCTCTCACAGAACAGTAGCAACCTCAGTAAACTACCAAACATGGAGAAATAACTCGTAAAGTCATAGAAAATCATTTTTATTAAAAAAAAAAGATAAATCTGGCATACTTTATAAAAGTGATATGATTTAAAAATAGTTGGCTTTAAATTATGGATAATGAAATTCCGTGAATATTTGTTATACATTAAGCATGGCATATTTATTATTATCACATTATTACAATGGCATATTTTAGACCTTTAGTGTGCCACCTCCCAACCAGTGTTGCCAAACAGCAGATAAAGATGAGAGTTTATCCAAATTGACCTCAAAAGCTTTTACAGGTTTAACATGCATGACGATTTTACACCTTGATATTTTGGGTATTGTATTTACCAAAATACTGAAATAAAATAATTTATTGTGCATGGATTTCATACCACAAAATCACTGGCACGAAGTTGACCCAGAATTCTGAATTCAGGGGGACAAAAATGAAAATTGATTTAATAAAATAAATAATATTTTGTAGGACAATGGTCTCGTAACAGTGAAGTTGCAAAGCCAGGATATCATTGGCTTAGGGTTCAACATTAGTGGGAATATGCGGGACGGCATCCATGTTGGAATAGTTCACAACAGAGGACCAGCAAATGAGTCGGGACTCATCAAGAGCGGTATGTGTTTTTGTGATATGGTAACTAAAATAAAGAGAGTTATACGGATACATAATATTAATTTTCTGACGCTAGTTTCAAAAAGTCCGTAAGTACTTGGAATGTGCAGAAACAATAATGAAAATATTCTCATTTTTTTTTAAACTAAAAATAACAGAAAATGTCGACAAACCAAATAAGAAATTTCAGATTACCTGTGATCTGCAGCAAGTTAATTTATATATTTAGCAGTTATAGAATAGTCTCACAGTTCCTTGATTTAATACAATTAGAACTGATGAAAACGAAGGTGGCGTGGTGTCATCAACAAGACAGTAAATTGTAAGATTTATACTGTTGTGCGGAATGATTCCAGAATGTATTTTAACTTTTTCCATCTTTTGTAGGAGATCGTATCATGGGTGTGTATGTGTCATTTGAAAACATGGTTTTTGAAGATGCACTAACACTACTGAGTTATGCCTCTCCCTATCCTGTGAAAATCTACCTCCAGAAACAACAGCCCCCGTCTCCGAGATCAAACTCTAATCTTGTAAAGCGTCTTACTCGATCTCCATCAGCTACTTATGACCCGAACCAGAGTTTAAATCATCCACGATTCCGTAGCCAGTCAATGGATGACCTAAGTAAAATTGGCAAAGAAGAACACAGTTCTAAAATGAAACGAGCGTATACTGTGGAGAAAAAATTGGAACGCAGCAGCGGATCAGACAACACAAGTGGTTCAAATTTACATAAGTTTAAAAATTATACAAATCTTCATGCTGATATTGATGATAAAGATAATATGCAGGTTGTAGAGCAGCGTCGACCTTCAGCTTCGAGTCTGTCAAATCTGTCGTTTCCAGAAATGAAATTAAATGCTGCTGATTTGATGAATGAGGCAAACTGTAAGAAAAGTAACGAGTTTGCAGGTGACAGAGACGATGATATTAATAGGGTACAAATGAACAGCCGGAGAAGTTTTGAAGACATGATGGAGTCCGATACGGACACAGAAACATTAGTTTCAAAATCTGACTCCATGTGTAATTTAGCTGCTAGTGATATGGACATTCCTTCCCACATTAACACAGAAGCCATTATACACGCTCCACAGGTGACACTTGAAATTGAAAAACCAGCCAATAACGCAGAACCGATTAAAGATCAGGAAGAAATATTACCACCTGATCCACTGTCTGGCCCACCCCCCTATTCGCAAATTGATGATGATGATGATCATAAGAACCATGCCGAATATGTTCAAGAAACATTTGATAATTTGAGTGAACAGGATAAACTGGATATGCTACGTGTAGGTTATGAAATGTCCGATATTAAAGTAGAAACTGTTGCAATAGATTCCGATACATCCCAGCACTCCGCATCGCATACAACATCTCCTGGTGGAAATTCTAAAAAACAAAAAGCACATAAAGTACAAGATCGTCCATCAAAAAAACAAGAACTGGATTTTGGTGTTGAAGTCGAAATGCCTGTCGTTGAACTTGAAACATCTGTCATTGAAGATTCGGTGCCAGAAACACAAATCACAGTTAATGCTGAATCAGCCACTTTGAATACTCCAGAAACAGATGTTGGCATTTTTGTTGACAGTCAGTCACAGCCTGTAGAAAACTACCCTATTTCACAGAAATTGTCGTTAACTGATGAACCGTCTGAAGAGAATGTGGATACACAGTTTCCAAATGCAGATGATATTACACCCGATGTCTGTGCAAATAAACCTTTAGACGAACAGCAATCACCTCAGGAAAATATCAAAGGGAATGTGTCTCCAGGTGCGACTACACAGGCTCTGGAGGACATTGATGCTAATATTTTAGAAACAAGTGGCTCAAAACATACCAAAGACAATGAACCAGAATGTCTTGGTAGTAAACCCTCCTCTCGATCCCATTCACCAATTAATATGCAAGAAGGTATATCTCCTGATTTGTATGGAAAGGACAGCTCACATGAGGATAAAGAATCAGAACATTTTGGTAGTAAATCTTCTTCTCGATCAACTTCACCGACTAATGTTCAAAGCGAGACAACTCCTAAGCCATTTGGAGCAGGAGGTTTGCATACCATAGAAAACAAACCAGAAAATCCTAGCAGTAAATCCTCTTCTCGATCTAATTCACCGACCAATGTTCAAGCAAGGATAACTTCTGAACCATACAGAGAAGACGGGCCGATAATGAACGTGTATTCTGGTGTGCCAAGCGGACCAGTTGTGGCAGGGGCTAGTACCTTTTTAACAGAAGTTTCTGATTTCAGGAACTCTGAGAAGGATGATTTTTTATCTAAGGGGGAGGTTCACATTGAGGCAGACCTAGATACTAAGAAAAGACTAGCAAGCAGTGCCTCAGACTCTGACGTTGAGAAAGAAGTTATTATACCATGTAAGGCAGAGAGGAAAGCTGACATTAGTGACAATATTCCTCTGTATGAAATAAAACGTGATCCTCCCCTACAAAAAGAATGTGACGGAGAGGATACAAAATTATTCCCAGATGGTTTTGAATTCGTCAGTATAACTGTTCCAGAACGCCGTAATTCTAGTTCATCCGATTCATCAGCCCATGAAGATGATATAACTCCTGATTATAAACCTAAAGTTGAGCTCGATGTAAATTTTGAGTTACAGACTGACACGCCAGATGATAATGAAAAGATGGCTAACAAGATATCTGTCGTGTTAGAAGATGAGAAACTTCCAGGAAATCCCTTAGATGAACCTAATGGAACAATGGAAAATAGTGTCACTATGCCCTCACGACCTGGTAATTTTGATCAGTGGAGAACTGCCCCACCTCTAGTTGAAAGTTTAAAAAAGAACACTTCAACACTACTGGACAAAAATCGAAATAAAACAGTGGAGACAATTAAGGTTGATGGAGAATTCAATGTAGAACATGCTGAGCATCAATTCGAAACGCTTCAACAATTTAATGAAATATCGTCATCTGGAGAATTCTTGGCCAAACCTGTTACCGTGGCTCCTGTGAATGATGATGAAACTACACCTCCATCACCTACTATCACCACCCCAGTTGAGAATCACATTGATTCCAAAGTTGAAATGCGACTGAAAGCTAATACAGGGATAAAGGCTCCAGATTCTCCTCGTACAGCATTAAACAAGAACCGAGCAAGTCTCACCGATGCTCGAGCGAAGTTTTTTGCCGAGCTGAATTCCCCCGAAAAGGAGACTAAACCACTTCCTGTCCTAATAACCAATCACAATGGCCGCTCAGGATCAACCAGTAGTGTGGAGACAACTCCCATTTCTTCTCCAGATAAACCAAATTTTTTTATGAATAGCCAAGAAAGCAACATTGACAGCACAGATTCTACGCCTACGTTGCAATCTCCAACTAAGTTGTCGTTTCCATTAGATAGCATAGAAATACATCATCGATTTTCTTCTGAAGGTGACCACTCAGAGCCCAGCATTCATGATCAGTATAGTGTGACAGTAGATATGGAGCAATCACAAACCAATTGTTGACAATAACAACTGTAGCTGCATTTTGATATGTATTACATAAGCTTGGACTTATATGCCAGCTATAATACATGGTTAGTGGTTAGAGTAAAGAACTCTATGGAAAAGGGTTGAGAACATTTGATGTTTAATTTTCTACATGTTAAAAAAGATTTTTTTTTGAAAAAATCTGGAATTGCAATAATAACAAAGCTATATAGTGCTTATACATGGTAGTATTTGTGTATAATTTGTGTATTTTTGAACAAATTTATACATGTTTTAATATTTAGCTCTTTATATGCCTGTTGAATTTATTGCTGTCAAGCAGTTAAACTTGTTTGTTAAAGTTGGTGTATTTTTTCAATGAGGGTATACATATAGAATGTACATTCCCATGTATTTTATGCAATAACTATATTCCACATTGTAAGTAATAACACCCCATTTTGCATTTTGTGTGTTAAAATTTTTCACTACTATACTGTCTTCTATATCTCAGGTAAATGTATAAAATGTTATATTACATTCATACATAGGAATTGACCATTTAGACTTAGTTGGCTTGGATGATTGTCACAATTCTAGTTTGTAACGATGTGCGACTTTGCTGTCATGATAAACTTTACACTTGCTTCTTAGAGTGTGGTGTCACAATAATATATCTGTATTAGGAAAATACCGGTTGGGGGTGTTTCAAAATTAATTAGTAATAGTGTAATTATTAATAGTGTAGATCAATCTGATGTCATTCCCAAGTCCTCAGTAAACTCAGAAAATTATCCTAGGCAAAAAAAACAAAGTAAATGTACATAGCATGACACAATGAAGTTGCCGACTGACGCAAACTGTAGAAATTGTTTTGTTGACAGGTATTCTTGCATGATAGTGAATTAGTGCTGATTGGTAGATTTTGAATAGAAATTGTTTTCGATTGTAGGAATACGAATGCACTGTAAATAGCTATTTATCAATGGTAGTATAGTGTTAAACCCTTTATTGCCAAAATGTTTTGACCTCATTTTATTTTGGAGGTAAAAAATTGTTTAAGACCAGTTGTATTGACAGTACTTACAGTTAATTTTGATTTATATTTTTTTAAACTCATAAATTTCATGGTATAATATTTAAAATAATTTAATATTAGTATCCCACAATAGGTAGTCACTTTTGTATAGGCTGTCTTGCCAAAAACTAATAGGGTGTAGGGTTACACATTTGTAAAATAATCATGGTCATTTAGCAAAATATACATTATAATAATAATATAATTATTAACTAAAATCATTTTTTTTTTATTGACAAAGTACGTGTAATATTAATCTCTACATACCCATCACAATATGATTGTATGTCTTATAAATATCGAGCTAGCTAGCTAGCTCAAGTGCACGAACACAAAATCAGTTGTTGCTGAAAATGGTATCTACACTGTGTTCTACAGTGCCTAGTTCTATATCCAATAATACTGGCAGCATATAAATGCATAAACATCAAACGTTTATAACACAAAAATTATCACAGTTAAAAAAATATGTAAAAGATCCACCTCAACTTTTACAATGACTACAAGACACCGGTTTAACAGTTCCAAGGAAATAGATGATGTACATACACTTGGTGGAGACACTGTACATGAACGCTGGAATTCCCAGGGTGCAGCAAAAGGTAATGGCACTGAAAACTGCGTCACTGTTTATTCACAAAATGTGCCACGTTGGAAATGTTTGGATTTAGGACCAACATTTCTATCAAATGCATGCTAACAGTCTGCTAGGCTAAATTGTCAGTATATGTTAGAATTACCTTTTTCAAAAAACTAAAATTATACAAGATATGTACTTCTTGTATATGGGATGCATGCTAGCTGATATTAGTAACATCTTCATCTTTCCTACAGATGTAGTCTTGCCGGAATGATAATACAGTGATGGCCATTAGTTATTCCACTCAAGTTTTAAGCTTCCTGCTGTCAGATTGTAAGCTATTAGCCAATCAAAATAGAAAATAGACTGCCTAGATCAGGATGAAAGTATGTCGCCCTCACATGTTGATTGACTACAGCTGTACAATGTTGTCATACTTTACCAAATAATGACTTGTGCATGATACTACAACAATCGTCATGAATGATAGACTTTTATGACTTCCGCAATATCTTTCCTGCAGATCGGACATCCATCTCTCCTGTTCAATAATAACTTAGCACACTCACTGCACGTCACCATATGATGGCATGGACACAATAAACAGTCACGAAAGCGGTCCATGCAGATTGCACAATCTCGATCATTTTCAGAAAAGGATACTGAAAAATAAGACATTCAAGCATTTCAGGCCAATAAACAATATTTCCTACCCACTTTCCTAACCAATATGTATCTTTGAAAAATTGCAGGTCATGCTTTCCACTCCATGCACCTATGTTTAATGTTTTATTGTCAAATACAACCGCAGAAGTAATCTGATGTAATCTGTCTACACTGATAGTGACACAAAATAAGAGCCGGTGAAACAGAAGACAGCAATGCATAAACAACAATCCTGCCTGGTTTTAACCAAGTAAATGAACAGATAGTTACTTAAAAAAATATTTCAAAATTTGGGTATAGATAGACTTAATGTTCTTGAAATAACATTAGTGTTACTATTGCTGAATCAAAACATAGGACAGAGAAACAGAAATATGAAAATACACTCTTTATTACCTGCATCTTCATCTTGGGGAGGTGCCTCATTGCCACGGTGACTAAGAGCAGGAATCATACTCTCAAAGAAATGGCCTAAACCAGACTGGTTCTTGATCTGTTCCAGCCGAGCTAAAACAAAAAATGTTTAATAATTAATATTTAAACAAAATATAGGAGTCAAACTGACGAAAAGTGTTCTTACTAGATATTACCTGGCCCAACATAATGATGTGAACGAGTTGCCAAATTATTTTACTGATTTTGTTATATAGTTCCATTATTAGTTAGATAATCCTAATAGTTCCATAATATTTTTTCCACATGTATTTGTACTATCACTCACCTCCGCCTGTAAATTTTTAAATTCCTAATAATTCTATATTATCCAATTTGTTTTATTTACAGATTATAAAAAGTGAAAGAAAAGAGGAGAAACAATTTTCCCTGTTATTTACAACCCCGCTTTGATTTGTTTAATTTTCTCTTATTTATTAACTGACAAGTCAAACCCCGATTATCATACCATGCTTCCTAGCTTCTCTTTGTTCTTCGCTGAGTATCAGAGGTTGTCCACCAGAACGAAAAAATAAAGTTTTACCCATCTTCTCCAGTAATTTTCTCACTAAAAACAACAAAAAACAATTGAGAATTAAAATTAAGTAACCAGGATAGTATTGCATTCGAATAGACTGGCCAATGATCACCTATAGACTATTTGTAAGCACATGGTGGAGCCACCAGTCCAGAATTCCAACCAATCAGGATTTTGTGAATGAATCGCAGAGAGTGTTGCATTAGAATAGAATGGACAATGATCACCTATAGACTATTTGTAAGCACATGGTGGAGCCACCAGTCCAGAATTCCACGCAATCAGGATTTTGTGAATCGCAGAGAATGTGTCATTATTTACACAACTTACTTGGGATATAAATGTTCGCGACAAGTAGTACCACTAAGTGAATGCAAATAGTCTTTTCAAATCTAACTCTTCCCTAATAGTTAGAGAACTTCAATAAAAGAAATAGTTGCTCAAAAACTGGTTGAGTAAAATGAAAAATAGAGCACTTCATATACAAGGTGTACAAATTCTTGCCAAAACATGGACTTAAACTTTATAGTTTTTATCAGTTCCATGAATAATGGCATTTCTGGCATATGCATATCCATGAAATCGGAAATGTAAATGAATTGAATGGCACGTAACTGTGTACTTGAGCTTAAGCTACCCATTTCTGCAAACAGTATCGGGCACCACAGTTCAAGGTGGGTTTAAATCATTGTTAAAAATAGAGGGGTCAAGTACTCTATTCGGACTGGGACATTCATGTTTTTAAGACCTTTTTTATCACAGCTTTTGAAAGAAAATCGTCCAAAAATATACAAACTCTGTATTAAACTATATTGTCAACTTGTCTCGTCTCACCTTTCTCTACAGTTACAGATGATGTGAAATCTCCCGGAGTGATTTCAACTTCTGGTATGTAGTAGACAGGAAACAAAAATCTTAACCCGAGAGTTCTCTAAAAACAGTAAAATGATCCTTCTTTTATTTAATAACACAAATGTGACAACACATTTCAATAGTCAAAATGCTTCAAACTTTATTTGTTTATTATTTAGTAATAAAAAGTTACTGTCTTATATCAAAGTATAATGATTATTTTATGTCTCTTTTTTATAACATTTCATGATTGAACAAATTGGTTTCGTGTGATAAATCTATGCTCCCTTACTTCAAAGTAAAGGCAATTCCAGTTGTTTACAAGTGATATGACAACAAATTCTTTATTTTAGAAATTAAAATTCAAATTAAGTGGTGTTAGGGCTGCTTACTTTTAGTTATGCTGGAATGGAGGGGTACACCTCTAAAATGAATGATACATATGGTGTTTATATCCATTCTTGTCCATATAACAATATGTAATAAAATATTAAATATTTGTTATATAATGTGGGTGGTAGAATCTTCCATAATGCCCTCACCTGCCCTTGTACATCATTTATACCTAGCACTTACCTCCTTGTTGGCTGTTCTTTCAACTACATCACCAACATTCAATCTTAACGTGTTTGTAGCTATGACTGTATCAGGACTACATAAATGAGACACTCCTGAAACAATTCAAATAAGTATAAGTCAGTAATAACAAAATGTAAAGCACAAGAGTAAACAAATTATTTTAACTTACAGCAATACAATCTAAGCTCTAATTAGAAAAATATATGTGGAGACAACGATGAGTGTTTCAAAAACTAACAAAGTTCTTTTTTGTTATCAAGGAGATAGAGCCAAATCATAATTTTTATTTAAGAATATATAAAATAGAATCCAGATGAACTAAGCAACCAACTATGCTTTTAAATCCCAATGGTGCAATTATTATTTAAAATGTATACTTTCATATGTCTATCTCTTCATTTTAGTTACTAAAACATTGTATAGACACCTCTTTGTATCTAGAGACCTTAAATGGCTTCCTATTTACAAGCTGTTGCTCACTACTAATGAATGGAGTTAACATTAAGTATCCTAGATCAGATTTTAATAAAGGTCCTATCTGTTAATAAATTCAAAATCAAACTGAAGTAGAATAACGTGGATGTCCTCTTACTTTCAAACAGATCTTGTTTTACATCCAAATTGTCAACAACAGCTTCAAAGATAAATTCAGCATCGTGAACAGCTTCTTCTAGACGGCTCATGCAGAATATCTGGCCCTGAAATAAACTATACAGTAAGATATCCATTGTCTATGATTTTTTTTTCTGATTTTCAATAGATTATTCGCAAGAACTAGGTAGTGAACCCAAATCAATCTCACAATACAAGTTTTTTTAATAAACATACAAATGTAGCTGAGAGGGATTTATGTACAAAACGCAGAAGTAAAGGCCCCGTCACCTAGCACGTTATCCTGGTCTATTAATACCAACCACAACAAAGTGCACTTTCACA
>JAOXYB010018061.1:2553-18460 GCA_028565635.1 Phoronis ovalis | reverse complement strand
CTCTTGCTCGCAGTTATATTTAGTAAAATCATAGTAGCGACAAGGTTTTATCTGACGCAACATGGATTTACATAATATACTCATCCGCTAAACAGCAGGTTGTTTCATGATAATGTATGTATGGTTACAACAGACGTAATCACCATTTGCATTATATTAAAAATGTTTGTAAAGCATAACTATCATATTAAGCTCATCTTATCATTACAGATAATTTATCTAAGACACCAAATACGACAGAAGTCATAATTCCTTCACCACAAGAGACAACTCCATACATGTATATCACGGCTATTATTGTTGTTTCTCTCTTGCTTTCAATTGCTAGAGCGATATTCGTTTGGAAGAAACGAAAGAAAGCGCGACTCGCAAGAAAAAACAAGGACATGCAAGATTTGGCTGGTGATTCGGACACATGTTCAAGTAAAACAATACACACAAATCAAGTTGAAAATGCAGCCTTTTTGACTGATGTAAATTTTATAATTGGTAAAGCCGCAGATCCAATTAAAATCAAGGAAAGACAAAAAGTTGCAAGTAATATAGACACATGTGCAAGTAAAATAATACATACAAATCAAGTCGAAAATGCGTCCAGCTTAAATGATATAACTGGTCAAGCGGCAGACACAATTAAAATCAAGGAAAGACAAAGAATTGCTGATGATGATGTCGATATAAGTGCAAGTAAAATAATACATACAAATCAAGTTGAAAATGCGGCCAGTTTGACTGATGTAAATATTATAATTAGTAAAGCAGCAGAAACAAATGAAATCAAAGAAAGGCAAGAAGTGGCTGGTAAAACAGTTGCATGTGCAAGTAAAACTATACACACAAGTGAAATTGAAAATGAGGCCAGTTTAACTGATGCAAATGTTGTGACTATTAACGCGGCAGACACGATTAAAATCAAGGAAATGCAAGCAATGGCTGATGATACAGATATATATGCCAGTAAAACTATACGCACTAATCTATTTAAAAATGAGGCCAGTTTAACTTATGCAAACTTAACTAGTAAAGCAATAGATACAAGTAAAAGCAAGGAAAGGCAAGAAGTGGCTGGTGATATAGATGATTGTGCAAGTAAAACTATACTCACAAATCAAGTTGAAATTGACGCCGGTTTAAATGAAGGAAATGTTGAAAGTAGTAATGATACACTTTCATTAACAGGTAATCAAACTGTTTCTGATCTCACAGTAGCAGGAAATGTAGCAGCTACAATACTTACAAATCACTTAATTGGACAACAAGCGAAAGAGAATTGCTCAGATTCCGACACCACAGATGGCAGTAAATATAGCACAACGGCTAGCAATTCCTGTAAATCTTCCTTACTGTCTTCACTACTGACTATGGCGTCGAGTTATTTTATGCCGCAGGGAAGTGCCAAGTCATCACTACATGATACTACTTCATCGAGCTCAGAATCACAAAGTAAAGAAACAGAACTCTAACATGAGAAATGATATTTTGAGTTCGATCCTCGCATTAAATTAGAAGCATTATATACAACTCCCAATATGGATTTAGATCATCAGCGTTACACGCTACTTTCTTTGTTATTTTTTGCCATTTTAATATACGCATCAGTTCCAACGTCTATTTTCGGTATGTTGACACATATTGTTGCCAGTCCTAAAAAGTAAATAATTAAAATGCGCATATGTTTACTGATATTCGATAATCTAATGCCATAGGTTATGCATTCCTTAGATTAGAAGATATATTGTGCAATGGGTTTGTATCACACATTTTATTAACGCAATATGATAACTTGTATGTAAACTGTATGTAGTGGCCGCACTTACTGTGGGATTCCGAATAATACAATATTATGGTGCTTATACAAAAGACGGCATTGTGACAAATTGCGATATACTGCTCACCAGTTTGTAATTTGTACACAGCCTGGTATATTTCCGTCCACGCCGTTGTTTGTCTAAACGTTAAACCACTTGCATTAGGGTCTTACATAATTCGAGATTCTGCCCTTCCAAAGCAATTCGCTGACAGACTAAACAATACAAAACTGTATTCAGTACTTTATAATACCAGAGCATAACTCGGATACATTCAGTAAACTGACCGACAATTTTATTTTATAAAATATACAGCAACTCCCCTGCAGTTTCTCCTTACATTATAATAAATAACTGTTTCAGTTTTTCTCACATAAGCCTTGCATGCGTCACATTTCGGATAATGGCTTTCGATTAGTACAGAGTGACACAGAAATACGCGTAATACTTTTGTCATTTATGTACGCAAATACTGAAACTGCGGTAACCAATGTAGATTAAATGATTATAGATGTTCCTAATTGTTAGTATACATGGTATGTAACTATTTTATCTGATCATATTAAGTTTGTGTATTAATTAGAATTCATTGTATATCATAACATGTCATACTACATGTATGTAGTGTAGAGGTAGTATTCCTTGGAGAATGGGAATAATACTTTTCAATAAATAAGTAATAAAACAGATTATGTCCATATTATTTATAGAATTTAGTGCCGTATAACCAAGAAAATTGTGAACATTATAATTATCTTATATTTCTAAGTCTGTGTAAACTTTGTTAAATTCCAATGTCTTTGTGTGATTCCATACATCCCGACCTCCTTACATTTATATATCCATCAGAATATGATGTGTTGATTTGTCTCTTTGTGTGATTCCATACATCCTATTGGAATAAACACGTTTCGGCTTCCTCACAAGAAACATCAAAACCAGCTGCAAGTGACATGCTGGAACACCTAACCTGGAGAGCCTTAAGAGAACGTAGGTGCGACAGTCGTCTGGCCACGTTGTACAAAACCAGCAACAACCTTGTGGCCATCCCAGCCCAACAAATTATCATACCAGTTACCCGAGTCTCACGCCAGAAACATAATCTCACATAATGTTGTACCATCCTGTAGACACAATTACTTCTACTACAGCCTTTTCCCACAGCACACTATACGACAGTGGAACAATCTGGATACGAACATAATTTCTTCGCCTTCTCTTGACACTTTTAAGACCAGAGTGTCAGTAGTAAATCACTTGTTCTAAAGGCTGATTTCATGCCTTATTTTAAACATAACACATTCACTCTTTTATATGCACTAGTTTCCCATGTTTGATTTCTTATTATATTGTTCTCTACACATTACTAACGCCACCAGTTACACCACTGATACCTTCAACATGTTGAAGTTTTAGTGTATTAAGAAGAAGATCCTGACTTCCTTACATTTATACATCCATCAACATATGATGTGTTGATTTGTCCCTTTGTGCTAATGTTTTTGGTTACATAACTGTTTTTATACTTGTAAGTCCTAAAATTATGTAATCAGTGGATGGCCCATCAGATCACAGATAACCGATTGGGGGCAGGTTTTAACTTGACTGACAAGCAGTTAGAAGTAACGTCATCTAATGGCTATCAAGTCGGATTGATTGCAATGACCAGTGGTTGTTTTATTAAACTTGAATAAAGAAGTGCATTGTAAATATTTTAGCAACCAATACATTGGCTTATTCCCCACTCATAACAGGAAAACCATTCAAATAATAATTCCCCAAGGAAACACGGTCAAAGCTGCATAAATAGATTTGTAATGTCTACTTGTGACCCTTATTGACAGTTAGATCTAAGTAATTCCAGGTGACTTTTCTTTTTGGTTCCAACTACTTCTCCATGATTACCGCTCTGAGGTGAAGGTTTCAAAACATTTCAAACGATTTTTCGTAATATGTTTACAGATTTTTAGCAGAAGAAAATATGTTAGTTTACTTTCAAAATCCAGGTACACGAACGGTGTGGAGGCACAGTTCGCTCCGTATTGCTTAAAATTTGGTTGTTTGGAACAATTTCCCCCACTGTTTCGTGAGTGTTGCAGACGTATATGAAGACTCCTTTATAATTAATGCCACCCATTAACTTCAAAAGATTTAAGAAAAAATCGTTTGACATATGTTGAAAGGTATGACAGATTACCATGGAAATGAAATGAGCAAACAAATATGTTTTTATAGAATCCATTAACATCACCAACTTTTATAAACAGATCGACCTTTTTAAGATGTCCAGCAAAACATTGTTTATCCCCAGAACTGAGCAAAATATACCCAACAATATATAATACAGTAGTACCTTTGATTTGTTTGAAACTAGGCAACACTTTTTCTTGGCTTTTTGACAATGTTTTATGAGTAGGTACCTAAGGATTCTTTTATAACAAATTGTTGTTTTTCTGGTAAAAATCTATGAAAATATTCAGAAAAATTGTTACAAATAATTGTTTGGAAACATTCACCTTAGGATGATAAGCATGGGGAGGTCAGGATATCAAAATAATTGTGAAAAGTTGTGGGTTTTTTTCTCAAATACTTGACATTTCGAGCACTTTGACTTTGATTTTTTTTCATCAGAATCTGACTTTACCTCCGAATCTGGTACAGAATATGAATCCGGTTCTCACTATACACTGCAACTGGCGAGTAACAGAGCCATTATACAATGAAATTTGTTTCACTTATTATTAATTAAATCAATATCCATTTTGCTTGTTTTCATATATGCATTACTGCCACACTACATAATTTATTTTGGTTTGTAATATAAGCTATCATTATTTCCTATAAATAGTATGGTGGAATTGCAAACTGAACACAAACAATGCATTACAGCGGCACTATAAAGGAATCGACATTGAATTCCGAAATTTAGCATCACAACAGAATTGTCGCAATGCTTCATTTTAACCATGCCATTTGGTGCATGCAATTAGGTAATTGGAGACAGTTCTTTATATTTACTAGAATTGTATTTAAGCACAAGAACAATTGACAGATGCATTTTCATCCGTTTTCCAATTTTGATTATGCTCATCATTAAACATGTTTAATGATTTGTCTAACTTGAAGAGTAAATAATTGAATCTGGCTTGGAAAATCATTTACTGAAAATACAAAGATTGTGATAAAAGACAAAGGCGGTGGGTACTTGTTTGAATGCTTTAACAGCTGATGTCCGTTAACATACCCACCCCAAACTTTGAAACAAATGGCGCGCTTAGCCACCTTGTGTATATACTCCAGCCAACTCGGATATAAAATTGTTGTCAAACTATTTTTATGTATAGTCCAATAAACTGGGTGACACCACGGTAGCATATCACTGTTAAATGAAATATACGCAAAGTTTCTTCTCTAGGATTAAATAACAATTTCACTTAACCGCAGACAACTGAAGGGCACTTTGTTGCTGGAGGTTTGCTGCAGACACTGTCTTTCTAACCTCAGAAATAATTGACCTCACCTGAAAATAAATCATCAAAGGGTACTGATATATCAATTGTTCGTTCCACCTTAATACATAAAAAAAACTAATTAACTTCTTTAAATATGAAAAGTCGTATAAATGCAGCTTTTGTGACTATAAACCTAATAAATGCCATAGCGGAGACACAGAGCTGTTTAAAATTTAGTCATTACTCCCTGGCACTATTTTTCTTGTTAAACAGTCAGCAGGTCACAATTAATGAAAGTGCTTCATGAAGACTTACCAAGTTAGTAAAGAATGACGCTTCTTTAGATTTTTCTGTATACCTCTCATATTGGTCAAGGCTGTCTTGAAGTTTCAATGTAAGAGTGTCATAGTTATTTCTCACAACTTCCAGAACCTGAAACAGACAGGAAGCATCTGAATGGCAGCTGAAGTGTATTATGAAACTGGTTTTCCTAGGCAGTTACAATGCAAGTAGTAGACTGATATTAGTCATTACAAGCATTTTTAACTTTGATTATAGCAAGCTCAAGAGCGGCGGCAAATCTGCTGTTCGCAGAGCGAGCTCTTACATAACGTGTATGCGTACTGCAGTCTGACGTGACCTACAAACAGACCGGGGCACAGACATCTTGCCAGTAAATCCAAAATCAGTTTCACAAATTTTGTAGTTTATGTCAAACTGGTTTCATATCAGTTATGTTCATTCTTTCTGGCTCATCGATAATTTAAATTAAACAAATAAGAAGTAAAGTTGTATTTGTGCCCATAACATAACCATTTCATCTGAAAACTAGTCTGATGAATAATCATATTTTGGTGCCGGCAGCCATTTTTAGAACTAAACATTATTGCTGAAAAACCTGTTTTCAAATTTGCAGTTTGTCACCATAAAATTTTCAAATTCCTAACATGCTTTTTTTGCCACACATATAAAAGCACAGAATAAGTATTAATTTTCTGAGAATCAAATAAACTCAGCAGCCGAAAACATATCTGATAAACATCATGTTTTGCTGCATCGCGATGTCATTAAGTAAAAGGCAAAAACATCGGGACATTAAGCATGAACACATGAATTTAGGAGCAATAGCTAAGCAAGCAGTTGGGAGGTCAATAGAACTATATCTGAGCTCTCCTTGAGGTTTCGCCTGTTTCATTTTAAAAATTTAGGTTAGGATGCTGCTATAAAGAAGCCAAAAATATTTAAACAGCATCATATGTTTATGTCAGTAATATATACATTTTGGTTAAGATAGGTTTCCATACAAGTTTGTTTCTTATGGCCATGTCAGACAAACGGGCAAAAAAAGGTTTAGTATTTAAATGATAATTAGAATTATATATTAATTAACATAGTCATATAGTATTAATCTACGCTATTAAAGGCACCTGTTCTATGTTGTGTTATTTATAAAGACGGACCGACTTTATCCGCTAAGAGGCGTTAGACATCACGGGATATTTCCTGAATTAGTATAAACAGGTTGTAGAAATGTTAACTCTGCCATTTTTCGACCAAGAATAGGTTATAATGCTAGGTATTTGTCAACGATTTCAGCTTCATGGTAAAGATTTGAACACTGGGTAAATTAATCATATACTCAAAAAAATTAATTCTTGCACTAAATAAAAAAGTGAATTTATTTTTGTATATTAGACATACATGTAGACAGGTTCAAAAAAGAACAAGTGCCTTTAAATGTTGCACATTTCATTTCACATCCAACATTTGAACTAATAGAATTTTCTAGTTAACTCTGACTACATTTTCTTCACTACACGAAGATGATAATCTGATGATAATCATATCACTATATTATACCATTCTTGAATTAAAAGCAGAATACAAGGTATGGACTACACCAATCAATTTAAAAGTACAACTTGCATAAACCGACCTGTTCCTCTGTGAGTGAAGACAGGTGATTCGCTGAGGCCCATGAATCAATTTTTGGTGTGAAATGATTAATTATTGCCCTGACATTGACGAGAGAATTGGTCAACCTCACAGCCGTCTCTCTGTACGACTCATTTGTGGTACTGTAACGCAAACCTGTCAGAGATGCCAGCAATGTTAAATGATTTATGGCGTGAATCATAATACTAACAGTGAGTTCAAACATGTTTTAATAGGTCATAGCATACATCTGTTTAACATACTGCAAACAAATTATAAAGAAATTGTACTAATAGTATCCAGAGTTGAAAATAGCCATTTCTAGAGCGAGCGTTAAACTATGTAAGCTTGAAGTTTGATTTTGTGTTGGGTATATGTTCCAACAAGAGTAAGATGACTCACAAAGTGGTGCAAATATCAAAATCTTGAAGCATGATGACTTTATTTCCACAGTAAAAATCAACAAATTAAACTATGAACAATCTTAACACTTTAACACTGCGTCATTATAGTCAAAAACTTGCAATTATGAAGATACTTATAACTATTAAACATGATTTCCTTTTAATGATTTATAATATACTTTGTTATGATGACTCACCCATTGAGTAGAGGTTATCAAAGACCTGATGCATTCTTATAAGCTCGTAGTATAATTCATCATAGCTTGTAGGACTGGGTAGGAAAGTATCACCATAAGTGATAAATAAATTAAATATATTCACAATCTGAAAAAGTTGCAATCATTTACATGTAAACATGTTACTTTAAAAACATATCAATATAATGCAGATAAAGAGAAACTGAAACACAATTACAAAGCATGACTGGCATGGAAATAGAGCTTTTCGCAATTATTGCTATTGGTAAGCAAATTGCACTGTTACCATGTCAATTACTCCAGTTTGCTTTGTCTAGGGCGATATTTTTGAGCTTCATAGCAATACCAATTAGTGAGGCAACCTTTGAGAAACACTGTTCTATTTGCATTATATCTGTAGTATTTCTGCTTTGCTTTCACATTCTATTCGCATTGTGTTATTGTCGATATACACATTGAAAGTGCGTTTTATTTATTATGGATTGAATGCAGTGGGATCATGTTGATTGTCCTATAAGGTTTTGCATGTACCGTCTATACTAGTACCAGTATTATGATTTGTATGATGTAAGCATAACATATTGTTATTAAAATAATGTAGTTTTATTTTATGTCTATTCTTTCCAGGATACAGCCATTTTCTGAAAGATCACCCCTTTCCGAAAGTTCACCAGCAAGGAGCAATCTTTTAGTGCCAAAAAATACTGATTGAGATTAAATATGCCATTTTTCGGAAGGTCGTCCAGGCTTGGGGTTTTTTAATTTGCTGTGTTGTTCAAAATGCTTTTGCAATAACTGCAGTTCAAAATGTACTCCAGTTTAGAATGTCTGTGAAGTTGCACTCATATTATTAAATGTGCTAATAAAATCCACTACGAAGCAGATTAGCCGCTTGCTCGCAGAAATCTAAATTAAACAAAAATGATACTATTACATGTACCTTGGTACATATTGGGAAGACATTTTGTTGTTTCTTCATCAAGATAGATTCACTTGCTAAGAGAAACTTGAGGAGATTAATGAGCGCTGTCCACAAGTCTTTCCAGTTGTACTGTAGTCGTACTCGACATTTCTTCTGGTAGCACAATACGCGATGAATAATACCAAGGCATTTGCTAGAGAATGAACGAAAAATCTATTTGATAAATGTTTATGCCAACTCAAGGTACATCATGGATGCTGTTTCTTATTAAAATACTTGTTTTTGATGGCATTCATTTATACATTGCAGTTAGCAATGCGCAATAATCAGAGGAAATTACTACAAAGCCATAGATAATAATACTAGCTATTTAAATAGTAAATAGTAATAGGCAATAATACACCCACCAACCTATGACCTTCAGGAATCCAGCTTCAAATCGTCCAATCATCTCTTCGTCTTTCCCGAAATGGGCGCAACGTAACATGCATTCTCGGGTACAAACATGGCCACTAGTCGGCCATGTTAGAAGTAATCAGTGTCAAACTTATGTCAGACGTGTACTTTGACCAGTATTTACCCTGCACCAAATATGAGGATGATTCGACAAAAATAAAAGCTATTATTGCAAGCTAACATCTCGAGAACAAACATGGCTGCTAGTCAGCCATCTTGGAAGTTATCCAAGTCAAAATTACTGCCTATATGCACTTTGACCAGTATTTAGACTGTACCAAATATGAAGCTGATATAAAAACTGAAGCAGTCACTGCAAGACAAGAAAAGTATTACGCAAATGAAGATTCGTATCGGAATTTGACTTACTTCTCAAGGTCACTTTGATATGTCACCTGGCCTAATACACCCCAACAACCTATGGGCCTTGTGATTAACCTTCGAATCGCCAAGTCATCGCTTCGTCTTTCCCGAAATGGGCGCAACATAACGTGCACTATCGGGAAAAAACATGGCCGCCAGTCAGCCATCTTGAAAGTGATCCACATGGAAATTACAGATGATCTGCATTTTGACCTGTATTTACCCTGTACCAAACATAAAGTTGATCGGATAAAAACTGAAGCAGTTATTGCGCGACAAAGAAAGTATCACGCATAAAAAATGTTGAAGATTCGCATCGGCATTTGACCTACTTTTCAAGGTCATTTTGAAATGTGGCCTGGCCTAATACGCCCTGTACCAACAATGAAGATGATCCGGACAAAAATAAAAGCTATTGTTGTGAGCTAACATCTCGAGAACAAACATGGCCACCAGTCAGCCATCTTAAATGTGATCCATGTTGAAATTACAGACGATCTGCATTTTGACCTGTATTTATCCTGTACCAAATATAAAGCTAATCGGATAAAAACTGAAGCAGTTATTGCGCGACAAAGAAAGATTAGGTGCAACAAAAATTGTCAAAGATTCGTATCGACATTTGACCTACTTCTCAAGGTCATTTTGAAATGTCACCCGGCCTAATACGCCCACCAACCCATGGCCTTCGTGAATTCACCTTTGAATCATCAAGTCAACGTTTCGTCTTTCCCGAAATGGGTGCAACGTGAGGTGCACTCTCGGGTACAAACATGGCCGCCAATCGGCCATGTTTGAAGTAATCTAGGTCAAAATCCTATCCGATCTGTGCTTTGATCTGTACTTACCCTGTACCAAATACGAAGATGATCTGACGAAAGCTGAAGCCGTTACAGCGAGACAAAGAAAAGGTTACATACGCCGACACCACTGCCGCATACCCTGCGACTATATGCCCATTCACTATTACATAGTGATGGGCAGAAAAAGAACAGTATTGTTAGTCTCTCATAAAATTCAAGATTGCAGTATCATACATATTTATGCTTCAAAACAGAAATAAGAGACTTCCCAGTACATATATACTTACACATAAATTTCTAATGGCATATTTTTCATCATATGGCTTATAATAAATTCAACCATTAAATCTAAGAGGGCACAGGCCAAAGGTCGACTGGCTGGAGTTTTATCCACAGATGGTTTTCTGTGTCTCATTGGCTGAAACAAAGATACTGTTTTATTTAAATTCAGTTATCCAAAATTTCACCGATAAAGGTCAAGTTCTTGGTGCAATGGGCACTTTGTCAAGGATATACATGTATGCTTAATGTATGAACAGAATGTTAATGTACACCATAGCATACATGTATAATAGTTACTGCATGATACTAATGTGTTCCATGACATTTTCATGTACCATCTCTCACTGCCATTGCTAGTATCTGAAACTCTTCATCCGGAAACATATTTTGTAGATAAATACTCACCATCTTGTGTAGAGGAACTCGGAAGTTCATGTTCACATCATGCATTAACGAGTTAGCGTACTGATCCTGGAAAATATTATCACGAAGGTCAAAGGTTCACTGAGTTTTTACATCATGCAGCTCCCAGCTACAACTTTACATGCCAGTAATTTTTTGAAAATAATATCTATTATTCTCTTCCTATTAAAAGAACATACTCTATCCAGTTTGGAGAATCTGCTAATGTGCTGATTGTAATTTCCAAACTTGCTACTAAAAATCAGTTTTCACCCAGTCATAGTTAAAAACATTTTAAATGGTCATGCTTGCAGAGTGAATCAGTTGTACACAAAGCATAATTGTTTTGACTTACGACTAAATAAAACTAACTACTTCACAACATCAGCATAGATAGAACTGCAATCTACTCTTATGCCAAATAATTTTCAAAGAACGGGATACAGGATAAAAGTTCTTCAGTACTGTACCTCAGCTATTATTGTGAGTATGATGAAGCAGACCCGTGCATTGTTATGTTTGTCATTATCCTTCATGTCTTGCATCACAATGGAGCAATATTGTAGAAACGTTACCAAAAGATTAGTTGGCTGACTTGAAGATTCTGGTACTTCAGCGCCTTCTACGGCAGGCAGAGTTTTTAAAGTTGGTGACTCTGGTGGCGTGGCTGGTGATGTCGGAGTGTGTGACTGAAAAATAGTAATTAAAAACACAAATTAAAGGTTATAATTTGCACGGCAGATTCCACATGTGCAAACCATTTTCTACAGCTAGCAGTGATTTAAATTTGGTCATTTGGTGGTGCAAGGAGATTTCTAAGGAGTTGGTAGTAGATAAAGCCACCAGATCTTCAGATTTATTAGGCTGCAACATGCATGAATGTTGGTGTATATATTGCAGCTTGAGAAGTTAAATTTCTGTACTAAAGCACGTTTAGCAGCACTTCTATAAATAGTACATTACTAGCTAACATCAAGTGGGTTCTGGCAGTTCTGCTCAAAAATGTATGTTCCAAAGAGCCAGAGAGACTTTCATAGCAAATATTTGTACTTACATGTGTTAAATATTTGTACTTACATGTGTTAAAGTGGTGATAAAGTTCCTGTTCAAATGGATAGCTTCATACAGAGCCAAGAGTATAGAGTCATTTGCTCTGAAATAAATAATATTTAAAAATATAATACAAAAGTACTGAATTATATCATTTGATACGCGTCATTTTGCTCTTGTGGTTTTGTGGCATCAGCATCAATATTAAAGCCACCTGGTGGAAATTTGACAATTATTTAATTATTAATTCTCACATATAACACATAAATACACTTTTAAAATTTTGGCTGCAATTCAATTTGACTTGTCAAAGCACAGCACTTAAAAAAAAACAAGTCCCTATAACTTGCAATCAAATCGATACACAATATTGTTACACATGTCAAGCCAATTGCAATAAAAATATGAATTGTAATTGCATGCAGTAAAAATCAGTATGGACTTACTTAATAGCTTCCACTGTTCCTTCTTCAGCTACAAACATATTACCAACCTGAAATTAAACAATACTGTATGGGTTAGCAAGCAAACAACAACAGCACTGAATGGAGCAGTATCATACACACTTACCCTACCAACACGGTGGCAATACACATTATAATGCAAACACCATAAGACTTGGAATCAGAACATTTCATTTTAGACCACTTCTCTATTTGGCACTTGTAGTTATAAATTAAAATATACCATATTAGCCTATTATCAGGTAACTAGGCAAATCCTGGCTAGGTGTCGCCACTGGCCACTATGATACATCATTCATTTGGCAGGTCAGATAACAACCACAGTCGTGAAAACAGTATGATTACTGTTTGTGTACATTAAATTAAGTTAGTAATATGCTATTGAGTTCCAAGAGCAAGAAGGTTTTGGCCAATGATATAAAAGGTTACATTAGTTTACGCATGTACCACCTAACATTCTATCTATGCTTAGTTCAGTAATGATAACTTGAAAGTTGTGCTGTTATTCAATGAAGTAGATGGAAGTGCATTTTGGGGCTATTTTATTATAAATTAATAATTATTGTTTTTGCTCCAGATGAATTACTAATGTGGCAACTGTGGATGTTTCTGAATTAAAACATTTCAACAAAATAAGCTTACTGCAGGAAGTTTATAGAAGCAGAAATTAATAAATGCAACTGATAGTGGTATGGGATATAATTTAAACTCTTTGGATATGTTGCAAAATAATATCAATTCATTATAAAAAAAAATTAATTTATTGTATCAGCATTTTAGTATTGTTACCTGAATGCAAGATCAGGGTGTCAAAACACAGCAAATGAAAATGCTACGTAAAGTACAACATTCAAATAAATGCAGGTTAAAAGTTACACGTGCAAAAATAAATATACAATAATGTATTTATAACGACTATCATTAAACACTTGTTTTTTTTAAATATTACCTCTACTTTTAAAACTACTGTTAATGATTTTATAATAGTCATATAATATATTCATTTCCCAAAAATTTGATATAAAAATTGGCAAAAAGAAACAAAATGCATGTCAATTTGAACTGAATAGTTCTCAAACTATCCAATCCCAAAAATCGTCCAACTATAATTAGATACTATTAGTATTTAATAGTTCTCTTACAAAAATAGTTTGCATCAGTAGCAAAAATAATTTGAAATTATTTTTCTGATTTTCTCCTAAGTTCAGGTTTTTCTGGCGCTATACGCTGCTTCACTTTCTTCCAGTATGTAGTAACCGTGACAAGTACGATAATAATGACAAGACAAGATAATATGATCACAATAATGCACACAATGTCACATGTTCCGGGGATAGGAACAGATTCTTTGGTTGCAGTAACATATCTTTGGGTTGTCATGGAAACAAGAAAAGAGGGCGGATTTATTTCAGTAGTCATAGTTTTAGAAACCAGAGAAGATTTTACTGTTGATTTTGTTGTATCCATTATTTTGGTTGTTTCAAAAACAGAAGAGGATGTTTTGTCAAGATCTGTAGTCATGTGATCTGATGATGCATCTGTTGTCACAGTAACCATTTGACTATGAACTGTTGTTGGCTGCATAGTTACACGAACTGCAGCAGAAATATTACCAAGATAATTACTCCCAATACATGTGTATTCTCCACTGTCATTACACGTCATATGCACTATATCTAGTTCCGCCACACTTTGTTTAGTAACATTATCTTTGGCTGCATTCGCCGATACATTAGTTCCATTCGGATAGATCCATGTCACCGAGGGTAATGGGTCACCATAAACAGTACATGATAGTTTAAAACTGTTACCATAGGTTACTTGGATACTACGTGATAAAGGACCAATCACAGGGGGGTATTGTACATGAAAGGACGAATTTGTGATATACGCATATTTTGGAGTGTTGCAGTAAACGTTCCGAGTCATGTATTTCAAAGAGGCCATCCAAAAGGTAGATGAATCGCAATGAATTGGATTTCCACCTAGCCCTATAAATAATGGATGGAATATGTTCTCTAACTGTTGGGGAAAATATTTGATTTTGTTATGTCTGATACTAAATGCAGTCAGATTTTGGAGGCCATTAAACATAGAAGCCTTAAGTATGCTGATGTGATTGTACTCCAATTGTAAACGCTTGAGACCTGGTAAATTAAGATTGGCGGGAAATTCTGTGAAGCGATTTCCATTTAAAACCAGTTCTTCTAAATGTCTCAGAGAGTTCAAAGAGTACTTCTCAATCTTATTAATGTCATTACTATTCAACCACAATATTTTCAAATTTGAAACCGCTGAAAAATCGTCAACATGGATCAACTTTAGTTTATTAAAACCCAATTTCAAGACATTTAACTTTTCCAGTCCTATAAAATATTCAGATTCCAAATGCTCTAAAGAGCTTCCTTCAAGGATCAATTCCGTTAATTTTCTACACTGTGAGAAAGTTCCATTTTGTATATCTCGCAATCCGGCATTAACCTTGATGCTCAACTTTTCCACATGCAACAGATTGACAAGTCCTTTTTCAGACAAGTTTGTTTGATTCATTAGATTTACATATAGTTCAGTAAAGTTGGCGATAAGTTCTGCTGGCAGTTCCAATGTGACATTAAGATCACATATGCATTTTGTGTGGTCACACGCACAGCCACTGGCAATCCATGGTAGGCAGCAAAATAAAAACAGTGATATAATTGGGCAACACATGATGACAAATGTTTTGCTTTTTACACAATTCCTAGAAAAATTCCTATAATAGTTCTTTCAAGAAATGCCATCAAAATGTATCATATGAAAAGGCCACGGTTTATACCTTAAATTGATATATAGCACTTTCAAAAGAAATCTCCTGCATGTCTCTCATTAGCTCCAGATAAACTCTGTCCTGTAGTCACCACAACAATAACATATATGAGTTAACTTTTGACTATTTGACCACAAAATACAGAATCAGAATCATACTGTCCAATTACTACACAGTTCATATTTGTGTTGTATTCACAATGAATTGTATATCATATATATCGTATATATAATATATCATATGATAACGACATTTTTTATCAAACGATTTCTCAGAGATTTACTGAGCACTTTATCTTGGACTGTTACAATGTCATAATTTACTGCACACCTCATCAGAATCATACAGATGCAGTGTCTTTACTAAAACCATTAACGCAAACCAGGATACATATTTATTAACATATTTTATACACGGACATTTTGGACCAACCTAAAATACCAATCCTGGACAATGGATATTAATATTTTGTCTATAATATATTAATTAGTAAATCACATCACTTGACTGGTTATCCAAAGTGGCAATAGGTCAACATTCCATCCGAAACATCAAAGCTCAAT
>JAOXYB010018039.1:0-10905 GCA_028565635.1 Phoronis ovalis | reverse complement strand
TAATGTTCCTAACTAGGATGCTTTGAACTTTCTAATATACCAATAGGTGTATGTTTTGTGAAATTGATGATAATGCTATTAGGGGTCTGTTACCCTAAGCAGGATTAAATACACTGTACAAAGAAGGATTATGTTAAAGTATTTTAAGTTGCAAACCAAACTTTATTGATGTTAGCTGTTGATTTATTATATTTTAAAATAATTTCCTTAGCATATCCTAGGACCATAACAGAATAAATGTTTTACTATAGCTAGACCAAGTATCACATTTTCGGATATGGTAAATCCTAAATTTTATTATTTAGTCATTAAAAGTGGTATGCTACACTGCTTACATTCCTTGTTCTTCTGATTGTTACTGTAGTATCATTTTTATCATTTCAGATTCAGGATTAGATTTGGTGATTAAAAATCCACGCGTTAAAGTTCGAGAGTTGTTCTGTTCAGATACTTTGGACAGCTGTAGAGCATCACTACTGAGGTAGGTAGAAGCTATTCATTTTACTAATAACCTTCTACTTACAACAAATTAGAATGTAACTTGATGTTTTCCTCTAAATTTGGAAATTTGTTTTTGTTTCATAGTAAACACTATGAATCCGACACCTACAAAATGATGTTTTTGTTTTTATGATAACAGGAAAATGCATTGTGGTATCACATGTCTTACGTATTTGTTATTTCATTATAAAATGTTTAATAAACGTGCGTAAGGATATTACATGTGGTTATTAAATAGAAAAGTTGTACTCTTTGCTACCATTGCTTGTCTCTGGAGGGTATTTTCTATAAATTTCTTGTCGTCATAATAGACATTTTATGAGAAAGGTAAAGGGTGTATAGAGGATCTTTATTTTTTTTTAAAATTGGCTTTAAATTTATATATTCGGTAGAAAAGGATGATTTTCACCATGGTATATCATATACCACTAGGATATATGTGTTAAAGTTTGATTTCCAAAATGATAAAAGTGTCTTTTCATATGATTAACATGATTTGTAACTTTAATTTACGAGAATTCAGTGGATACTAAAAATACAAGAAATGCAGGATTAAGGATTAAGATCACACCTCTGATATATATGGTTTGCTTCTCAGTTAGCATTCTTCCTTTAATAGTGCGATTTACATAATCTGGTGGTGTTTTCTTTGTAAAATTAATGCTGTCATTAGTGCATACCATTTGATGTGTAACAACTGCAAGCTAATTACATTGTCTAAACACAACTACATGAAGTGTAATCACAAGTTGATTTAGTCATAATGAAAACAATAGGTAATCAATTAGAGGGAAATGAAAATCATTTTCTTCATTATTTGTGTATATATTAGTTTTTTAAATCGAAGTTAATTAATGTCTGATACCTAGTTATTAATATAAGAAGCCATTCTGTTGTTTTTATACGAGGTACGGTAGTTACAATCAAGGTAATATGCCGCATAAGCTTTTAGTCCACACAAGTTAATATTTTTTCAAACATCTAGGATTTCTTTTCATGGCACCTACTGTACCATATTGTAGCTAGTAGTAAAAGGTACTGTTGTGCCATGGTTGATACTGATTATCATAAAGATCTTTTTCTTTTCTTTTTTTGTTCATTAGGTATACATCTGTCAATGACATTGTGCTTTTTTCAAAGTAACAATGACTTTATCACCCATAACACAATCTCTATTCAGCTGAGTTAGTAATGTTTCGTGAAGTATTGTATCAAGTAATTGTACGCTTCTACTCAAAAGTATATGTGAATATAAAACTGTGATTAGTTTGTGAATAGGGTACAATACTAGTGGATATGGAATGAAATATCTGGTCATAGCTTCAAGTGTTGCTTGTAATTGTCGTGCTATGGACAAATTTAGATATGTCTTACGAATAATTCTGTTAATGTCTGGTGTGTACAGAAAAGTGAGCACACTAATATTCTTTTATTTTTTGATGTAATAAAGAATTTATCAGTAAGGTAGGTGTTGTATATCTCCACTTCTTGTGTCCAATACATTCTAAAGGTTGATATATATCTGTTTGTGTATTTTACCATGCCAAGATAACATCTAGATACTAAAATCTCTCAGGTTATGGCCTTATCTAATAATCCCTTGTTAAATATATGCAAAGGAAGTTACAAGATGTTTTAATGAATTTTTATCATTGTTTGGAAAGATTCACAGCAAGATATGGTTATCACAGTGTGTACATGTTTCACAATATAGCAATCTCCCAATTAACAAGTCTCTCATCTTGGTATTCCAACTACAACAACCTGAACAATATACTGTCACATTTAAAATCTTTAAGGAGACAGTAGATAATTTTAACTTGCACATATTTACAAGAATAAGAGAGCCCAATTACATACTAACTTCTGGAAAGTATAAGATGACATAATATCAAAATAGCTACTGTTACTTTACAGAAGTTTTGACCAGAATATTGGCTATTATTAGGACCTTTTAGTATTTTCCTAGACAATAGGAGACATGACATGCCATGTATGGATAACTATGCTGTTAAACTTTTGCTTTGCACTGGGTTTAATGTTAATTGTGTAATGGCTATTAAGCAATGATAGGCAGTAGTTATAACTGTTTCATGGGTGGCTGAAGCTCATCTGTACAGTTACATGGGGTTTTTGAAGTTGATAAGACATTGATTGCAACTAATTTAACTACCTGCCTACCTAAGTAAACTCTAGACATGATAAGATTGCTCTCAGCTACTATTGATTAGGTGCAGATGTAAAAATGTATGTCTATCTATTTTCCAGTACACTTATCTAGCACTGTTTCATTAATAACTGGTTTGTATTCCTTTAAAATTCTATGGGTTCATTATGGATACTCTTTAATGTTTAATGCTCAGTAAATTCAGAGAGATGTCATTGAAATTTATTGTGGTTTCCACATTGAGAAGTGATAGCATACAAGTGGAGTGATAAGTTTTGTGTAATTTGTGAGCATTGACATATTAGGTATCAGTCTGAACATATCCTTAGTATTCTGTTTCTTCAGGAACTGAACAATAAGGGGTGGATTTAATCAGAGTGATTAGTTATATGTGATATCAAATATATTATGATATATATTTTGGTCTCATCTAGACCAATAGTGGAAGAGTAAATGTTGAATACTATTTTATTCAGCACACAAAATTCCATTTACTCAACCTGTATTACATAAAGTGAAAAATGGTTAGCTTTTGGAGGATCTATTAATTTCTGCATACAGTGTAATGACAACCTCTATTTGTGTTAAGTGAAATTCATTATACTACTGAATTTTTATAGTATTAACTTAACCTTATTACTGGTCTAGATTGCTACAGATAATGGATAAACAGGAGAAGCAAGCATTCTAATGTAGACCTTGTTTTATACTTGCATTTTCGTACTTGATATAAGGGCTCAACCTTTTCAGGGTGATAAACTGGAGTTTCAAATGGTTTGCTATATAACTCAAGGTTTTCAGTTTATTGTACCTGGAAACATAAGTTGGGTTTTGTATTGCAATTTTACTACTTCAAAGACTTATGTATGTGTAATTTTTTGAAGTAGTAAAATTGCAATACAAAACCAACTTACATATATGTTTCCAGGTACAATAAACTGAAAATATACTTATGTATGTGTAATTTGTTACTGTTCTGCATTGCAGGGGACATTGTACAGTTATCCATTATAAGGACATATTTGCTGCCAAAGATTTCAAACCACTACCAAATACATTCTTCTACATTCTTGGTTACAACCCTGAAACCAAAAGACTGGCGACCACACAGGGTGAAATCAGGATAGGGCCAAGCCATCAGGTATACGTTATATGATATCCTTTAGTTATCATGTCTGTCACCGCGGGGGGGGGGGGCTGATTTTTTACTTGGGTATTTTGGACAATTCGCTGTTGAAAGCAGTGATGGAAAGTGATTTAAAAAATGGGAATCCTGAGCCCAGCAGGAAACATGGGACATCTGAATTATTCTCATTTTACATACTCTCGCCATACTTGTAACTCCCTCTTATGGACTACATGAAAACTAAAATATATAATTTAGTCAACTACCGATCATACAGACGAGTGTTTTCAATGTCATCTCGAGATGTTGATCAATCCTAGTGATTCTTAGTGAAGTGGGAAACTGACATTCTTCTCAATCAGAAGATGGCAAAATTAGGTGACAGCTTTTTAAATTGTTGAAGATATGTTGAGGCATCTAGCTTGACATGTACTCTCTATGTATGTTCAAATCATTTTATATTTCATTTTATTCCTAATTGAGTCAATACTTATGGGAACTTTAACATGGCCAGATTTTCTTCTGTGTAGGAGTTTTTGAAAAGAAAAATGATAAATTAACGTGTATGAGGTAATAAGGCAAAACTCTGGTTTAGAGCATTTGTGGTATTTGTGTTGGAATTCATACTAGTATTTTCTGGTGTGCTGAAGCATATGAACAACAATTGTTTTCAGTTGTGAAAATCAAAATATTTTGATATTTTTACATGATCTTTCACCTTATTCAGTAATGTATAGCCTAACCTTCACCCCTTAGGTAAACTTGTAAACCTCGATGTGTATTGTCAGGTGATAAGCATATGTCACTTTAACATGTTATGTTGCATGTTATGAATCAGGCTTGTTATTTAACATGTGATATTATTAGTAATAATTTAAATTTTTGTGGTAAACCTTAACCTGTATCCCAACAATTTTGAATATAATATTAAACACCATGTATTTTGTAATGATAAATATTTTAATGATAAGGTTTATGCATTAATGTATAAGTTTGCAAAATCCATATTATAAGTAAGTAAAAAAAGTTGCAAGGCATGTTATACCCATTCACTGGATGAAGTATTAATTACCTTTTTAATTCACATCTTAAAAAGTTTTTAATTCCATTGAGGAACCTAACTTGACTCCCACACAATATTACATAATTTCTTAAAAGTTAACACATCAGAAGGTTACTTTACTGAATAGTTGAATAGATTTAACTGCAATGAAACGTTTTTAATATAGATGTTACTGGCTTTCTAGGCTAAGTTGCCGGAATGTATGTCAAGACCAGACAGAAATGAGATTGAGGAGCCTGTCAAGCCCATAGAATCGATAGCATGGCGCCCATCGAAAATCATGGATGGAGATTTAATGATGTTTTTGCGAGCTGCCAGGTAAGAACTGAATGCTGAACAAATCAAAATAAGCCAGTTGTGGATTAAGAATATGAAATCTGAGCCATTCAATCCATTTTCTTCCGACATCTGCTGTGGAGAATGGCAGTTATACCCTGTGTGATAACAATACTAGTAAAACATATGAATTTGGAAGAGGAAAGTATGGATGTTGCTATTTAGATCTATTGCTCGTTACTGGTGAAAACTTTCATTTTGTTTCGCTCGTGATAAAATTACGCTTCGAGTATCATGGCTTTGAAAACATGAAAGCTTCATAAATTTGCTGCCACATTTTGGCAAATTATTACTGTTATTAAATGTTACATTTGAGGCATAACTTTTGGTTGATTTTAGGAGCATGGCAGCATTTGCTGGGATGTGTGATGGTGGTACTCCGGAAGATGGATGTCAGGCTGCTTCAAGTGATGAAACGACTATAAGCGCCCTAAATCAGGTGAGAGTCAACTGGATGAATGAGGAAAAAAAATAGAATCGCCACCACCTGATAAAACTGACATTTCGGGTTATTTTAAACTTTCTTCAGAAATAAACCAAAACATCAATTTTATCTGGCGGTGATGATTCTGTTTTTTTGTCACTTATTACTACATATAGAATTCACACGCATCTATTACATCATCTATTACATCGTAGATCTGACATACAAATATTCTGCTGATTGAACTTTTTCTTTATTCCTTTTACTTAGTCAACTGAATGATTACTCTTTAGTTGTAATGATGTGTTAATATATTATACTGTCACTGGCAACACCATAAAAGGCTGCTGGTGACAAAATAGTGGTACTACAACAAGTTCACCATTTGGTGGTTTAATATTTTCTGAAAACTCTTATTACATCTCATTTGTATTTTTAGCTCCACAGACACCACTATGATACTGCTAATGCTCTGCAAGCTCTTGTCAAGTGCCCAGTACCTAGAAGCATAGACAAGAAATGGAATTCTGAAGAATCTGTAAGTTGTGATAAAACTTTATCAGCTTGTCATCCTCTGTTATGCTACAAAATATTCATAAACCTTTGATAAAATATCTTTTTATCATACATGGTTTAAGCTGTCTCAGTTAGGCTTAGTGCCCACCATTGAAATAGATGATTTATTCACTCTGTTCAAATATGTGCTATACAAATATGCATGAATTTGCAGATTAGGAAGCTAATTCTGTTGAAGTAAGTATGTATTAGGTTTATGGGCAGCCTATTATTTATTTATTTGCCTAGCCACTTTTAACTCAGTCACCTTTGATCAGACAGTCTGCTCAGTGTAAAGCTAAGTGACTTTTCTTTTGGTTGGTATGCAAGGATCTTTACTTGAATGCTACTTGTAGTAAGTAGGACAGATTGCATTTTTTTAATATTACTGCAAATAATGGGAAGGGATGCAAAGTTGCTAGAGAACTCGCTGTGCAATTGCATCATTTAGGTTCTTGTTTTGTACAAGATGCCCATAACTACATCGTGATACTAATGTTGACTTGTCAGGATTTACTCTTATGTCATTATTGATGTATTTTTATTTTATTTTAGAAACGATTTGCTAAAGGCTTGAGACAGTATGGCAAGAATTTTTTTAAGATTCGAAGAGAATTGCTCTCACATAAAGAAACAGTAAGTTCTTAGAATACCTGTAATGCCAACACCAATTAAATTATTTAACTTCAGACAGAAGTAAAGCAAATAATGCATGAAATTAGCAGCCTGCATTTAATAGGACTCGTCATTGGTAAATAGTGGAATATAACTTACAGTAGGCTTTTTGCTTTCTGCATCCTCCTAGATCCTACCATTTATGTTTGGAGAATCAATCTGTGGTAGAAATCCAGGAATGAAATGATAATTATTCTCACTTTATGGAAAAAAAACTGGAAATTTGCAACAAAAAAAACAACAACATTTTGATAGATTGTGTTATTTGTACAATCACAAAATAAGGTTATAGCCCAGTGTATATTGTTAATTTAATATCTAACATTCTATTGTTCAGAATTGAGATCATAGGTTTTTAGAATCAATATCATAGTTTACATATACCTCATTACATTTGATTGTTTCTTTTAAAATCACTTTTATAACAATAAGCTCTAACTTAGTTATTGATAGTCAAACCAGTATGTACCATGATTGGATTTTTACCTGTCACAAGGTTTTAGTCACATATGATTGATACTATTGTTTTCTTTTTGCTGATGTTAAAATATTTCTTGGATGTTTTGCTTTCATTAGACTTAATGTAATATTTATGAGAAAAGCACCTGTAAGTTTTTTGTGCCATGAAGGTTCACTTCCAAGTCAGCTTTGCCTCCATTTAATATTTATAAGAGGGGTTTAGTTGGAGAATTCTTTTGTTTATAAGATGGGGGAGGGATTTTCAATGATCTTTCAGACAAAGATTCCAGAGGTTAGCAGAACTTCGTGATATAGATATCTTCTCACATGTCTCTGACCTTGGCGTTGTATTGCATTTTACTAAATATACCTGAGTAGAGCCGAGAAAATCATTTATATTCTAATGTGTTTGCACTGTAACTTGAAATCAGAACAATAAATATCTATAAATTTGCAAATATTCTGTGAACCACTCCAGGTACAATTGTGTAATAACGTGTTATGTACACATATCTTTATATCTGTTTAGGATAACCATTCAAGCAAAGCCGATTATTTAAAAGTTGATATTTCATGTAGCAAATGGTTATGAATACTAAATAAGTAAGCAAGAACCTGTAATGTTGGCTTCCTGTATTATTGGTTAAGTCATATATCAACCATAGTGACCTCTTGTGGTAGACTAATCTGATTTGACTAGATGAAATTTCCTGATAGCTGTAAGGCATGGCTATAAATAGCTTTATACACAATAAACCAATGAAGCAGATGGAGACATTAGATATGCATTCAGGCAAAATAGTTTGGTAAAACTACTACTGGTAGACATTTTAGATTTTCAGCAGGCAGGATTGATCAAAGGTATGATTAAATCCTGTACATAACTAGTTGTGGAGTATTACTACTGCAGGAAGGTTGAACGTTAGGTTGTTAGTTAAGACATAATGTATGTGCATAGGCAGATATTATGGTTGAGTGTTTATTAACTTCCTTACACAGTTAATTTAAATGTACAGCTATGTGCACTATGGAATTCGGAATACCAGAACCGAAATTGGGATGTCCATTCTGATGTCTGTTTTTAAACTTGCTGGTAGTAGTATAACTACTGGTTACACCCTGGTAATGAGATCTCCACGTTGTTTCATAGCAGTCCCTTCAGATAGGGGTGTTAGTGTTATTTAGTTGACTGTGTTGCTGTTGAAAATTTAAAGAAGATTATGATTTAAGTATACAATATTTATTGGCATTTTGCCCATTTACTAAATAGCTTTATGTAGTCTCCTTGCATTATTATAGATGAGGTAAGAATCATTTCATGATATCAAAAAATATTGTCAGTTCATTCTGAAAGTGAGAATGAATATGGTACTAGCTTTAGTAAGAAGCCTATAAAAATGTATAATATTAGGTCACATGTAGCTGACAATATCTAGAAAGTATTTGAAATCAGCACTATACAGATATTCTAACATACTAAATGTTAGATTTCACCTGTCCTATGCCTCTTGTGTTCTTTCCACTAAATGCTGTAGTTATATACCTGTTGACCATTAATCCAGGTATGGTTAGTTATGTAAGTAGGTGGACCTTTTGGAACCCCGGGACATGTATAAATTAGAATCATAAATCTTCAGTACAAATTAGAATCACAAGCAGATTCACATAAAGTGTCTTATTTGTTGTTGTTGAGGTATTCTGACCTTTTTGTCCTGTTCTTTTAATCCAATTATTTATTGTTAAAAAATGTTGATAAAGATTGAAAAATACCTTTTTCAGAGAAATCAATTTCTAGGTTTTCTAGAAATAAACTTTTCCTAGGAGATTTGAATTAATATGCAAACACTTTATTTGATAATATCGTCCAAATGCATTATGTTAATATTTTTTTAAAAACCATTTTTCTTTGCCATAAACCGAATTAGTATTACATTACGTTGTATATAGACTTGGCAACTTAGGTGAACAAAATCTTTGATGTTTTACATAAATGCCATATATAATTTATGACACACTCTGTAATGAACAGCACTTTTAGTTTATGATTGATTTTTTTCAAGTTTTATTGTAGATAAAAAGATTAAAAAGTAGATCAAGAGTATTTGCTCATAATTTGATGTCTCTTTGATTTGATGTTCTGTAATAATTTGCATAAAACGGCAGTTAATTTGCACTGAAATTTGACATTTATGTTCGTGTTTTTACAATTTCATTTTTCTAGTTACGATTTTATATTTCTACTGCATTTTTATTATAAAATTTAAATAAGACAAAATTTAAAAAAGCATTATTGAATTAACTAAGCAGTATATTTGTGAATTTGTTTCTCTTAGCAGATGTGATATTTTGTGGAAAATATTTAAGATTGCGATGTAACTAACAAAAGCTTTTCCAGGAAAAAATTGATATTTTTAAATATAAAACCATCATAAATTGAAAAAAGGAAAATGTTTTATGTGTTGTTTCAGTATGTTGCTACTGAACCCCAGCATAATTGATAAGCTTTTCAACATGTAAAGTAGATATCTAAATTCCACTATCTTATCCAAACAGGCAGTGTTGCATTGACAAATGATTGTGTGTAGTTAAGAGGCTAATATTTGTAGTGTCTATCATGTATGAGTGTTAAGAAAATCAATACTGACATTATCATTACAAACTGCAGGCCAGCTAATCTAATTGTAACCTACTGCAATTTCAACATGGCTGCCAAGTAAACCTCAGAATTGAACCTGCAAGATTTTCAGTTTAATTCAGCTGTTGACTTAGCTGATTTTATACTAATTTTGACGTTTTGATAGGAAAACTGACATAGCATGTTAGGGAATGGTATAGACAGGTTTGTTTATGGAAATTTTTATTGGCAGTGGTGATATTTATCGCAGTTACTAGCCATCTTGAAGCTGGCATAGTGTGTACAGATGTTGGTTGATTAAAATAAAAATAATATTCATCTGTTTGGCTTATCAGATTTTATGTGTACTTAATGAAAAGAAAATATGTAATTCTTTGTTTCCTTTTAACATTCTAATAAATTTTATGGAGTTTTGTCTAACATGCCATTTTGTAAAATGTGGAGTTAAAATGTGTTAAAAACCATATTGTTATGTCTGTCACTTGTTTGAGTACAATTTTAATATATTTCATGTAAAAGAACTTTAAGGCAACTTCTTTCTAGCATTGTCAAGAAGGGAATAAATAAAATGCTTCAGTAATACACAGTTTATTACTTTCTACCAGTTTGTCTGAGTGGATTAAAGTACTTCTAATCAGACAAAATACCTCTGTGACACAGATATTGTCAGGGGTTTCTAATTTTTCCACAGATATATTTCTGTTCATTTCAAGCAATTGTTTTAAGAGCCTTGATACTATCGTTGATTTATAATATTCCTTTTTGTTGTTTTTAGTCTGAGTTGGTAGAATACTATTATTACTGGAAGAAGACCCCAGCTGCAGCTAACACACGTCCCCACCGCAGAGGCAGACGAAGCGTACTTAAAAGACAGTCACGTCCTACACGTCCCTCATCAGCTTCAGGAGAATTTTGTAAGTTGTATCATCTAACAGATTTTCTTACACATGAAACAGCATATATA